>CATKHJ010594173.1:0-14256 GCA_949750685.1 Vernicia montana | reverse complement strand
TTTAAACTCAAATTTTGGTTCAGTTCTTGAGAATTTAATAATATTATTACTTATTTTGAGAAATAAATAATTCTAAAAATTTATAAATAAATTATAAAATATTTTTAGTATTTTATTTTATTTTGCATATCAAAATGACATTAATGATGCAAGCGATGATGTCATGATATTAATGATGCAGACAATGATGTCATAATAATAATGGTGTAAACAATGATGCAAGATGGTAGAAAAAGAAGATGGAAATTTCCTATAAATAGGCATTACCACTCCTCCTTCAAATTATCAATTCAATCATTCATCATTCAATCATTCAATCAATTAGATATATTTATATTTTCTTAATTTCATTTCTTTTTATTTTCATTTTGTTCAATAAAAGAAGTTTTGGAACTCGTCTACACCAAATATTGTATCCCAAAAAGAGTTCTTTCTAAACTTTTATTCTTCAATTCTATAATAAGTTATTATTATGTTTTCTATTATATTGATTGTTAATTTAATTGTTTCTTCTTTCTTAATAATGAATAGCTAAATTTATCTTTCTAGGATTTAGATGTAATCTTTTGATTTGCCTATGATTATTTATATTTAATTGATTGAGTTTGATCGTTGAAATTAATTTTTTATCTTAGGATTTAATGCTTGAAATTAATTGGCCATTAATTGCATGAATTAAGATATTGTATGAAGTAGCGAGAGTGGAAACACAATATTAGTTCATTAAGATAATTGACCTACGGTATGTGTTGTTTAGAGATAAGAACACTCCTTTGTGATTAATTAAAAGATTTTCATAAAATTTAATGGGTTTGTGTTAATTGCTTGTGATCACGAGAGTAAATATAAGGTTAATATAAATACTTGTGTTGTGTCTTGAGAAAGAACATCATATAATTTAGGGAAATCTAATTATTAATTCCAACAAGAATAACCCAATCTAAATAATATAAAGATATCATAAGTAATCAATTGATGAAATCTAAATTCTAGTTCTTTTTCATATATTGAATTTATCTCTTAATACTTGTTTTTATTTTATTTTTAAATCTCAATTAAATTGATATTCTAAATAATAGAGTAATTATAATTTTGGTACTTGACAATACATTTCCTGTGGAATCAACACTTTACTCACACACTATTACTTGCCCACGATCTGTACACTTGCAGATTTAGTACAACAACACCTGCTAAATTTCGTGCATTATGCAGACCCGGTACGATGGTCCCGCTAGCCGGTTAGCGAGCAGAGGTCAAGGGGGCAGCGCCCCTTATGGGTGCGGGAGGGCAGCGCCCCCTCGAAAAAATAAATTTTTATACATAATATTACAAGGGGACTGACACTTTTTCGACCATAATTGGACTTTTTGTACCAGACATCACTTTCCCAAAACTAACCAGATTTTTCCTAAACATGACTGCCAAAATGTCCGATAATTAATTTCGGATCTACCGCCACTGACCGATAATTTTTTGGACTTCAGATTACCCCATAAAACTGACCCGGAAGCTCCGAAAACTGACTCGGAAGCCCAAAAAATCTAGAAAATCGAGCCAGAGCCCGAAATTCAAGACGGCTCGCTGATGTGCCTGCGTGTTCGCCATGTGCCTACGTACGGACGCGCCTCTTTGCTAGCGGCTGCCACGTTTAGCCTAGCGCGTCCGCACTGACGCGCCTGACGCGCGTCAGTACGGGGCTGACGTGTTAGTCCCGTACTGATACGTCCGCCGGGACGTCTGGCGCGTCCGCTGGATGCTTCGGCGGACACCGCGAAAAAATCTCGCGGACGCGTGTGAGCCACACGCGCATCCGCCATGTTGTCTCGTGGGCGTTCATCTTTTTGCGAAATTCTGAATTTACCTCTCTTTTTTTCTGCTTTTTAGACCATTTTTAATCTTTTCACTCCACCCTATTTTCCTATAAATACCTCCCCCCCTCACCATTTCAAAAATACACTTAGAGTTAGTATTAATGGCTATCTACTACTCTCTCTCTCTCTCTCTCTCTCTCTAGTTATTGTTCTTACTCATTTTGAGTAATCTTAATTAGTTAATTAATTAAGAATTAATTTTAATTAATTAATTAATTTTTTAATTAGTTTCCACCCACTCCCATTTAGTTAATTAATTAAAAATTAATTTTAATTAATTAATTAATTTTTCAATTAGTATTCACCCAACTTGATTAATTAATCATTTTAATTAATTAAAATTGGGTAATTAAGCAACCAAATTATCAAATTAATTTCCTCCGAGATTAATTTAAATTCATCATCCAAAACCGATAAAACAGTATTTCGCTCCGAAAAATCACTCCGTCCACTCTAAGTCCCCCTAAAGAGAAGGTACATCATCTTCTCTCACTCAAACCCCAAACCAAATCAAATCAAATCAATCTGACCAATCCCTAAACCCGTCCACCTATAGTGGAATGAACTACGTGGGTTTTAATCCCCATTCAATGGGGTACGTAGGCATGTTTGAAATTTAACTCTAAGCCTCAAATTCAAATTCCAATCAATCCCCTTCCCCTTTTATTTTCCATGTAAATGTCAATTTATTTAATTATTTTTGGAGTAAAGGAGCGATCTTGTGATTTCTCTAGTACCCATAAGGGCTAGAGGAAATACTCTCATTTACTTGTGGATGTTTAAATACTCGCTCTTTATTTTTTCCCATGTATATCATAATTATACCATGCTTATGTATTATAAATTATCATTAATACTTGTCATCCATGAAATCAATTTTCAAGTCAAATTAAACTAAAAAATCAAATTGAGATTATTTTAACCAAAAACCTAGTCCCCGAGCTCAACCTGGTTCGAGGACTAGTGATTTTATCCTTGGATAAATTAATCAAAGATTAATAAATTGGAGTCAAAATGAGTTTTTTCTTAATTTTTCCATTTAAATAAATTAGGATGGCGACTCCCGAACCCTTTTCAAAAATCAAAAATTAATTTTTCGAGGCGATAGTCACTTCCAATCGTGAGCACCGAAACTCGTACCTTAACCTCCCTTAAAAATCGCTTAATCTTTCCTTAAGGCATAAGGTATTTTTCCGAGCGAGGGGAAGAGCGTTTGAGCGAGGCCTCACAGTCACACATACATAAAATTTTATTATTTTATTTTATTTTTAAGATAATATTAATAAATTAATATAATTTTATAGCCTTGCAATATGCAAAAAATTAATTACAAACAACAATGAATTTTAGAGGTGAAAGCAATGTTGTTAGGATCGGACCTGTCCGACCGATTTGATCAGGAACTGAAGGTCAGGTCGGTTCGGTTCTAACCTAGGCCGAGTTTTTGCTTTTTTTTCCCCTGTGTTTGGAGATTAAAAAAAATTTGGACTAAACAAATGAAAAAACTTATGGTTGGACTAAATTAAAAAAATTGCAAAACTCAAGTTGATATAGGCCAGCCTGTTTCAGTTCGACATTCGTGTACGCAGGTCGCTCGCTCACACGTTGAACCTAAGTCCAACACCGTACGGGTGCGCGCGCGAGAGAGTCTTCTTGGCTAATTTCTTAACTTTGAAAGAATGAGCCTTTGAATATATACCTCATTCTGCATTTTTCTAATGTGGAATAACTCAGTTTCCTCCCTCACTTTTCTTAGTATAGAAATTACTTCGAGTTTCAAATTATCATTTACCCATTCTCCATTTCGAGCACATGAATATTCAAATTCATATTTTTTACGTAGAAAAACACAAATCTGAGTAGATCTCCCACTACTGAGTAGTGGAACAACCCAAATTTGGATCTTAAGATAGCCACTTAATGAGTTAATTTACCATAATTTTTTATAAGTAATGATTTTAAATTCATATTTCTTCAAAATAATATTCATTACTTGCTATAATAACGTTTATTAATTTTAATTATATATATATTATATTTTTTAACATATAAATAATAAATACTCCATCCGTTTCACAATAACTGTTGTTTTAGAAGAAAAAAAATTATTTCAAATTATTTGTTGTTTTAAAAGTTCAATGCAGTATTTATTAGTTTTTTTTCAACTTTACCCTCATCCCAATTTCAATATTTCATATGTTTTTTCTTATTTAGTGAGAGATAATAAGGGTATATTTGTCCATATTAATAAAAATTAAAGCTATTTAATAATTTTCTTAATATGTGTGCATCCTCTTAAAACGATAATTATTGTGAAACGGAGGGAGTAATAAATAATAAATAATAAATATATGATAAATAATAAATAATAAATATATGATATTATATAAAATTTTGGTTCGATTCCGATTCAATTTTTGATCCGTAATTTTTTGTTTTCACCAATTTTAAAATCGGTCGGACTTGAAAACATTAGGTGAAAGACACGAGCTAATTAGAGGTTAGATTTAGTGAAATTTTTGTTTTTGTAATAGTGGAAAGGTTTGACTTTGGATTTTTTTTTAGCTTTGGGAAACGTATAATAAGCCATTAAGGAATAGCCACGTATACAAAAACAGTAAACGTAGTAATTGGCAATTGATCGGTTTCTGTCAAACCCTAAAACTGAAATTCCCATATTGACCCTGTACGGTGAAATCAATAAATTACCAATTTATGACAAAGAAAGAAATAGAGATTATAGAGAGAGAAAAAGAGAAAAATAAAAAGAAAAAAGAGAGAATTTTAAACAGAGTGAGAGTGAGTAAGAGAAAGGGTTTTGGGAATTAGAAAGGAGAGAGAAAGAGTGGTTCTTCTCCTTTCCATTTTCCAACAATTCAATTCTCAAATTCCAAACAACAAAACGACATATAATTGTTGGTGGTATTTATTCTTTCTCTTTGTAGTTTTACTTTGATTTCTTATGCTTTTTTTTTTTTTGGGAATTCAATTCTCAATCTTTGTTAATGGTTTTTTTTACTTATTTTTGGTGATTTGTATGTGAGAAAATCAAATCTTCTGTAATTTTTACTAACCAAAACAAATTTCTTCTTATTCTTCAATCTTTTAGATTTGTACTTTTGTTTTGGTTCCATTTTTCTTGAGCTGCATGCTTAGATTTAAAAAAGAAAAATTGCTTACATATACACCCTTTTCTTCTTGGAATGCAATGGCAGACACAGGATCAGGCTCAAGTTGAAGAGATAAACAGCATCTACACAAATTAAGCAGAATTTTGGGGGTATTTTTCTTTGAGAATTAGGTTTTATATATTATTATTATTATTATTATTATTATCAAAGAAGGAAAGAAATATGTATGGTGATTGCCAAGTTTTGTCAAACATGGGAGGGAATGTGGTTTCTTCAGAAACCCTTTTCTCTTCTGCCATGGGAAACCCTAACTTCAACTTCATGCCAAACATGTCGTTCCATCATGCTTTCCCTCCCATCATTCCCGTAAGTGTATAGTCTAAACTATTCTTTTTTTTTTTCTTCTTTTTAAATTCGTATTTTTTTTCCTGGAGATTGATAAATAATAGATTTTGTGTGATGTGTTTGGTTTTTAATTATGTAGAAAGAAGAAAGTGGGTTAATGATGCGTGGGAAAGAGGAGATGGAAAGTGGGTCTGGAAGTGAACAAATTGAAGAAAAGTCTGGGAATGAACAAGAAAGCACTGAACAACCTCCCAATAAGAAGAAGCGTTACCATAGGCACACTACTCGCCAGATCCAAGAAATGGAAGCGTATGTCTCTCTGTATTTTTTTTTCCCAGTTCGAACTCGAGACTTCACAATAAACTTTAAAACAAAAAAGCTGATTGCTTTTATGTAACAAACTAAAGTCCATACCCAATTCTCAAAAACAATCTATACCCTCTGAAAAATTTCTCAATGCCTTGCATTCCTAACTTGAATTCTCTATTTGCAAAGCAACAACCATTTTGCAAAAAGCCTAGTGTGTGTTCTTGTGTAATAAAAAGGGAGAGAGATTTTCTTTTATTTCTCAGACCTATTTCAAACAGGAAGATGGCTTTAATTAATGAATTATGATATACAAATTAAAATCAATCTTTTTGTTTTTTTAACCATTTGCTGCCATTTATTATACAATAGTTGACATTTTTTGTGATATGATATTAAACAAGCAATTTTGTTTTGCAGCTTGTTTAAGGAATGTCCACACCCAGATGACAAACAAAGGATGAAACTTAGCCAAGAACTTGGTTTAAAACCACGCCAAGTTAAGTTTTGGTTTCAAAATCGCCGTACTCAAATGAAGGTGACTGCATTCATCTCTCTCTCACCTTTCACTTTCATTCTAACCCTAATAAAATGTCTCAAACTCTTTTCTAAGCATTGGCTAAACGGAATTCTACTGTACAGTTGAGTTGAGAGATGCATTAGCACTAAATTATATTAGGAATGCAAAGTCTCAAACTCTTATTAATGAAGCCGTTGAGCTTTGTACAGACACGGTGAACACGATTCCCAAGAAAACGCGTTTATTAGTAACGTTTTCTTTTTTAACTAAACCCCATCATCATCGTAGCAAAAAAATCGCATTTATAGCTTTGGCTAGCTGCTGGCTCCTTCGCTTATATATCGCATATACAGTCTGTATCATTAATAAACATTGTGGGGCGTCTAATTTAAACCCTTACCTGCACATCTGCTTCCCAATGGGTGCACAGATTTATTAATGTTTTATTATTATATATATATATTCAAAAAAGTTTATTTTTGTGTAAACTAAATTTTTATTAATTGTTTTAATTTAAATGTAATGTAGGCACAGCAAGATCGCGCTGATAATATTATACTCAGAGCTGAGAACGAAAGCTTAAAGAATGATAATTACAGGCTACAAGCTGAATTACGCAATCTTATCTGCCCTAGTTGTGGAGGGCCAGCCATACTTGGTGGGATTTCCTTTGAAGAGATTCGACTTGAAAATGCACGCCTTAGAGATGAGGTATATATATATATATATATATATATATTAATTGCAGTTCTTAACCTTGAATAACAATTATTTAATTAAAACTATATTATAACTCTTTCATTTTCTTAAAATGCTACCTAATTAATTATTTATTTGGTATACAGAAAAATTTATTTCGAATTTTATATTTTTAATTCTATAAAGTTGAAAGTATTTGAGCCAAATTATATACTATAAAAATTCATTTTTGGGCTGGTTTTAAAGCTTTATTATTTGGAGGTTTTATTTCTCTTGAAGCCTTATAATTAAATATTTTGGTTATGGACTTGTTTTTTTTTATGTTTAGATATTTGTAATTTCTTCCTCATTTCAAATATATTAATCTTGGCTTATAAAAAAAATTATAACAAAGTTAGTAGAACTTGAAAGTAAATTTCACATCAATTAATACATACGATATCAAATGTAAGAATTCAATTAATAATATTCCTTTGCAAATGAAATAAATTAATTCTACATTCTTTTGTTCATGACATAAGAAATTAATATTGAAGTACTTGTTTGTGAGAAGCAGATATTAAATCCAATTTTCATGGGGTTTCTCAGACCAGGACTATTAATAATATTGATAAATACCGAATTAAAATCACTGCAGTTAGAACGTGTTTGTTGCATTGCCTCGCGCTATAGTGGGAGGTCAATTCAAACAATGTCACCTGCTCCTCCACTTATTCCTCCTTCCTTGGACTTGGATATGAACATATATTCAAGGCAGTTTCCAGACTCTTTGGGTACTTGCACTGAGATGATGCCTATGCCTATGTTGCCTGAAACTTCCACTTTTGCTGAGGCTGGTCTTGTATTGATGGAAGAGGAAAAAAATCTTGCAATGGAGCTAGCTTTGTCATCCATTGATGAGCTTGTTAAGATGTGCCAGGTAACTGAGCCTCTTTGGATCAGAAACAATGAGACCGGAAAGGAAGTGCTTAATCTTGAAGAGCATGCCAGGATGTTTCCATGGCCTTTAAATCTAAAGCAGCATTCAAGTGAGTTAATGACTGAAGCTACTCGTGATAGCGCTGTGGTTATAATGAATAGCATCACCTTGGTCGATGCCTTCCTCGATGCAGTAAGTAGCTTCATTTCAGAAATTCTCTAAAAGAAAATTTTAATTTAATAACATCAAATCTTCACCTTTGTTTGGTTGGCTTGTCAGAATAAATGGACGGAGTTGTTTCCTTCAATTGTCGCTAGAGCAAAAACTGTACAAATTATAACACCAGGTGTTTCTAGTGCAAGTGGTTCTCTTCACCTGGTAAGGCATATTTATAAGTTATCCTACAAATATTTTGTCTTCTAATTATTTGTTCTGAAATAGTTCACTTAAATTACTTACTAGTTGTTATTGTGAGCAGATGTATGCAGAACTGCAAGTCATTTCTCCATTGGTGCCAACGAGGGAAGCATATTTTCTTCGGTATTGTCAACAAAATGTAGAAGAAGGAACTTGGGCAATCGTTGATTTTCCCATTGATAGCTTCCATGACAACATTCAGACTTCCTTTCCTCTATACAGGAGAAAGTCCTCAGGTTGTGTTATTCAAGATATGCCCAATGGCTACTCAAGGGTACGTACGTTTGCTATACATATATATTTTTTCAATTCTTTTCCTAACAGAATAATCTTTGAATGTTCATTTTGGCACAGGTTACTTGGGTGGAACATGCAGAGATAGAGGAAAAGCCTGTGCATCAGATATTTAGCCAATTTGTATATAGTGGTTTGGCATTTGGGGCTCATCGCTGGTTAGGAGTATTACAACGACAATGCGAGAGGGTTGCTAGTCTAATGGCTAGAAATATTTCTGATCTAGGAGGTTCTTAATTAATAAATTAATTATGCTAATAATATTTCGTGTTTCTACATATATTTTCGTATTTTATGCCAAAGTTTTTTTTTTTTATTATTTTTTTTCTTTCTTAGAGTATAACATTTATTTTGGTTGCATTTGCAGTAATTCCTTCTCCAGAAGCAAGAAAGAATTTGATGAGATTGGCACAAAGAATGATCAGAACATTTTGTGTTAATGTCAGCACTTGTAGTGGGCAGTCATGGACAGCCTTATCTGATTCCTCTGATGACACTGTTAGAATTACTACAAGGAAAATCACTGAACCTGGCCAGCCTAATGGGGTCATTCTCTGTGCAGTATCTACTACTTGGCTTCCCTATCCTCATTACCAAGTCTTTGATCTCTTGAGGGATGAACACCGTAGATCTCAGGTTCAATAATTTGATTATAATTATTATTATCACTTATTAACTCGTTTATTATAATTACTAGTTTATTAATTATGTTAAAAAATTAATATATACTTTTTATATATTGTATGATATATGGTGCAGCTGGATGTGCTTTCTAATGGGAATGCCTTACATGAAGTTGCTCACATTGCCAATGGCTCTCATCCAGGAAATTGCATTTCTCTTCTTCGCATAAATGTAAGCTTTTTCCTTCCACTTACAATTAGGGTATATTTGGTAGACTGTGATGGAATGTAATTAAATGCATTTTTAGTATAATGTTTTAATCTTTTCTTTCTTTTTTGCTTACTAGTGCACTGAATTCAATTTTCACTTGTGTTAGGTTGCAAGCAATTCTTCCCAGCACGTAGAGCTGATGCTACAAGAGAGTTGCACAGACCAATCTGGAAGTCTTATTGTATACACTACAGTCAATGTTGATTCAATCCAGTTAGCAATGAGCGGCGAGGATCCATCTTGCATTCCTCTTCTTCCTTTAGGGTTTGTGATAGTTCCTTTAGAATCCATCAACTCTGCTATCAACGAAGCCAACTCTTCAGAAGACGGAAATGGACATAGCAATAATAATATTAACTCAGGCTGTCTTCTCACTGTTGGCCTTCAAGTCCTTGCCAGCACTATCCCATCTGCAAAGCTTAATCTCTCCAGTGTCAATGCCGTAAACAACCATTTGCGTAGCACAGTCCATCAAATTAGTGCAGCTCTTATCACCAACACCACCTCCTCCTCTTGCCCTGACAATATCAATGCTGGAGGCTCATGCCATGATCCTACTGCTCCACCTCATGAGCAATAGGTTATCCTTTCCAAGTGCAAATTACCTAACGTCTCCCTTTCTCTATGATCCCTTCACCTTAAACATGTTCATAGGCCGAATTTGGAATATACTAAGTTTTACAATGATCTGTATTGAAGCCCAAGATTCGGCCTATGAACATGTTACTTTACCTTAATTACTACAAGATCATTTTTGGTCATTGTGATATTCAACTTTAGGTTTTTAAAGGGTGGGGAGATTTTGGGTATAATTGATAAGAAAGTAAGGGGTAGGAATGGGAAATAAATTAGTAGGTAGCTAGCAGCAGTGGTAATTTGGTAAATAAGAGTGTGTAATAGTGCACAAGTGATTGGGTGGTAGTTGATAGGTATATGGGAAGCTTTTCCATATGAAAATTATGAGAAAGATAAATGTGTAGCATTTAATGGTATTGGAGGGAGAAATGGAAAAGGGTAAGTAGGGAAAAAAAAATTATATTAATATTTTGATATTAATTAAAATAGAGGAAGTCAAGAGCGCACCAAGATGTGACCCTTGCTTTGTGGTAAGAGGCCTTTTTTTATAATACTTATTATATATAAAAAAAATGAATGAAAAAATAGTAATGAAGGACCTTCATTGAAGGTGATGGTGAAGATGATGATGAGGCCTCGCCAGTCAGCAAGGGTGGTGGTTCGGGTATTGACTTCTGCTTATCTGTCTTTTTTGTTTTTTCAATTTAATGCTACTCAAATTTTTACTTACATATTATTATTTATATGTCTCCTCTTTAATTTTTTGCTTTTCCCTTTATTTTATTTACTCTCTGTTTTTACTTTATCGTGTTTGATATATATATATATATATATGCTATGATTCATTGAATATAAAATGAAATTGTTTAAAAATTTCAACTCTTCATATTGTAAATCCATTACAATTTTTTTCTATTCATAATTTAAATACTACTATTTTTTTGGAAAATAATAATATAAATTAAATTGCAAATGAATTTTGTAAAGTTAGTATAAATTTATAAAATAATTTCAAAATCTTCAATGGTATTCATTTCTTTCTAATCATTTTTTTTGTTGGTCATCACAAAGAATTAAGAAATTTGACTGGGGAAATTTATATATTTTTTAGGCCCAATGATAAAAAAATAAAAAAATAAATAACTTTTGTATGAATTTTTAATTTTAACTAATTATTGTAATTATATCAATTCAATTTCATATTTATAATAGTTTTACTCCATCTCACTCCACTGGCAGCAAAAAGTAGAAAGTACATAAAAAAAATCTTGTGGTTTATGATTAGAATGGGGGAATACCCAATTTGGGATTTGAATTTTGTTCATGTTGAATGTGTGTCACGTAAATTAAATTGATTCAATTACTCTTTTATACTTTATTTTTAAATTAATTTAAGATTTAATGGGTCACGTGACGGCTAAATTACATCCGTTATTCCTAAATTTATACACTTATTTCACCGTTGTCCTTAAACTTTAATTTGCAACGATAGAATCATCCAACTTCAATTTGATTGCATCAATTGTCCCTGAGAGAATTTTCCAGCCATTAGTTTGTCGGAAATCCAATATGGCATCTTAATCACCAATTTTAAATTTTTTTCACCATTTCCAACGCATCCACATCATATTCTACTATCTTTGACCTAAACTATCCCACGCGCTTCACTTTCTCAATTCCTCCCCCCTTCCAAACTCTCTCCCTCTCCTCTCTCTTGAAATATTCATGCCCACCGCTACCTACCACCTCCATTCACCGCCCTACCAGCCATCGTTCGCCAGTAAACTTCAGCCAGACCCTCTCCTCCATCTCACCAGCTATCTGGCAGTACCCCTTTCACTTAACACCGATTAAGAATAACAATTTGAAGAGAGAGAAAATCATTCACACAACTGTCATCATTGGAACTTGCCCTTGTCGGCTTTTCCTGGCCAATCTAACATTGGAATCAAACTTTCCAACCCCAAAAATCATTGGATGAAGAAGATTAGCAGTTGATGTCTCCTCCTCGCAGTGGAACGGAGCTTGCCGACACTGAAACTTCTCGCCGTCGATTAGAAGAATCCGGCGACTTCTAGGCAAAACCATTTGTACTTTTGGACTCCCCACTTCACTATCTACGAGCCGGTGTCCTCGGATCGCAATTTCGTCGCCATCTAATTTTTGGTGATCGTCGTCGTCACATTTTCGTTTCTATGCTTTTTTTTTTTTACTTTGATTGTTGATCCATTTTGTTGATTTTCTTCAAAGATTTGGTGAAAAAGAGGCCTGATTTGTTAACTTGAGGCTTCCTTAAACTGAATAATTTGTGTTTCTAATTTTGTTAATTATTTATGGATTTTTTAGTGATGAAAATGGTTGGATTTATGGGTGGAAATGGGGAAGAGAAATGAGAGAGAAATGGGGAAGAGAGAGAGAAGAGAGTGAAATATGATGTGGATGCGTTGGGAAGGGTGAAAAAATTTAAAATTGGTGATTAGGATACAACATTGGATTTTCGGCAAGCTAATGGCCGGAAAACTCTTTCAAGGACAATTGTTGCAATCAAATTGAAGTTGGAGGATTCTATCGTTGCAAATTGAAATTTAAGGACAACGGTGAAATAAGGGTATAAGTTTAGAGACCACGAGTACAATTTAGCCGTCACGTGACTGTAGCAGATGATAAATGAACCCCACATAATTATATGTGGGATTCATTTAATATTTTTATTAATAAAAATAATGTTTTTAAATAATAAAAAAATATATTAAAAAAAAGGAGAAGATTAATACTTGAAAATCGTTATCAACAATTTAAAAACCCATTTCACCTAACCCATATCACCAAACTTAGATTACCAAAGAGAATTTTTGACAAGGAATTCATAATACCCATGGCCTTGCGCGCACAAAGGTGCTGCTAGGGCTCATAGGCGAGATCATCACTTGCTGGTGGTGTCGTTGGCGTGCCTGGGTTGTGACAAATTGTTGTTGATCGCAATGGCCGCCATCCAATGACAAGCTCCTGATCGACGGTACGAGATTGAGAGAAGTCATGTACTCATTGCTGCAGTAAAAAATGATATGTTTTGGCTGGTCAAATGTCGGTAAAGCCTTAAGAGCATGAGTTTGTAGATGGTTGACGATCTCAATGCTTGTGAGATTCCGATCGGCGTTGGCTAAGGAATTTCCACATGAAAGCTTTGGTGGATCTAGGCTTTTGAGAAGAATAAAAGTAAGAGAAACCTAAATTTAGGTTTCATTTTTTATTTAAAATTTTTTATTTTTTATTTTTTAATTTAATTTGAATATTTTTATGATTTAAAAATAAGATTTTTTAATTTTAATATTTTTATTATTTAAAAAAATATATTTTAATTTTAAATTTTTTTATTATTTAAAAATATAAATGAATCTCATAATTTCACTTCACTAAATTAAATTAACAACCCTAAATTAGTTTAGAAATAGAATATGAGAAGGTAATTGGACAAATTTGATTTACGAGATCCATAGGCCAAATCAAGTATTCTTGATTCTTACCATTAATAGTTTTTTCAAAAATAACTGACATCATAAACACGCGATGATTTGACACTAACTAGCCCGAAATTTTAATAAAGGATTAAGTTACGGGATTGGAGTAGAAATATGGTTGTACTAATAAAATATAGTACAACGGTGATAATCTAGCTAACTGAAATTTTAAAAACAAGCATTATTTGCTTGCAAATAATTAAAATACTAATTAGTAAAATTGGTGGTATTATTACTGAAAAAATTTCCTCTCTTTTTCTTTATTCTTTCCCTCTAAAACTATTAAACAAATTCATAAATACTTCATAATTTTCAATGTAAAAAATGGTTGTGTATTGATTATTATTCATTAACTTTATGCTCTTGTGAATTTAAGTATTTTTTCATCACATTCTAAATTTATATCTTTATTTTATATATATATATATAGATGTATACTAATAATTTTTATTGTGTTTAATTTTAATTATTTATAACAATTACTTAAAAGTTTAATGAATATATTAATTATTAATAGTTTAAAATTCTATAAGGAAAATTATATTGTTCGTATAATTTAAACACTTATATACCGTTAATCATATTCAAATGTGATTTTTACTCACAATTTTTAATTATTTTATTTACATATATTTTTACTTTATATCAATATATATTTTATTAAATCGTGAATTTTAATAAATTACACTAATCTTAATTTATCTTATATAACATTCATTATATATTTAATTAAATTATGATTTAAAAATTTCACTTAATTCAA
>CATKHJ010594011.1:0-12314 GCA_949750685.1 Vernicia montana | reverse complement strand
GTATAATTTTTTAATTCTATTTTGAATTAATTATATATTTTTAATATTAAATTGCAAAATATTGAAGTATTGATAGAATAAAATTGAAAAAATAAATTGTCAAAATTAATAATCTTTTCTAATTATAATTATAATTTTTTTTCTGTTTTAAAAAATTTGGAGGAAAAAATTTAAAAAACCGAACCGAACCGAACTGATTTTTTCGGTTCGGTTCGATTCAATTTTACATGTTATTCGGTCGATTCAATTTTTTATAGTGAAAATTTCGATTTGATTCGATTAGTTTGGTTCAGTTTAGAAACCGAATCGACCGATGCTCACCCTATCCTAGTACCACTGACCCACTAATCCAAAGTATGAACTAAGCTATAATGATATGCAGTTATTAAATGCGAAATACCCTTCTACCAAAATAGATCACTATTAAATGTAAAATGAACAGTACGCTACATCTCACTAGATGACAATATATGACTTGCAAGGTGAGTCTCAATCATTTGCATACCTAAGACTTCCACTATGAAAGCACTTTCATTGGAAACTCAACTATCTTCTTCTTCTGAGTTCTTCCTCCTTTATTATCTTATTTATTATGAACTAGAGACATTCTCAACAAATTCTTTACTTCTAAACTAGATTTTTCTAGCACTATCATTAGTATAATTCGCCCTGTTTTATAAAATACCACAAATAAACAATTATCATATTTAACCGAGCTAACTATCACAATTTGGTTCATAGTCATATTTTGTTAGATTAGATTTGTTTGTACATAAAAAAAAATTTAAAGAGGGAAAAGTATTATGAATTGAAACTTAATCCCCTTTACTATGAACAAACAATCAATCACTAAAATTATAAAATACTACCTTGGTGTCTTGTAGCTAATTAGACGACTCACCTACTTAGAAATATTTAACAAAGACAATTAAAAATAAGTTCTACAATAGGTGTGGACCCCAGGCATGCATTGTCAGTGGTTACACCATTTAACCTTATTGCTAGTCGTCCCTGCCCTATACTGTAGACCATGATTTTGCAAATCAATCATTTAAACACAAGAAGTATGTCCCTTTTGTTCATATTCAAATTTCAAATAAGGTAGCTATAGTATAGCATCCAGGAGCCTTCAGTATGTTTGTTTGGGTTTTGTATATATCCTCGGATCTCGTTTTCAAAACTATAGTTGTCATATGTATAGGACATTTTTGTATTTTGCAAGCAAGCATTTCCATTCTTTGGCAAAAAAAAAAAAAAGCAAGCATTTCCATTCAATTGATCAAGGAGTGGGTATAAAAACAGTAAGCGTTAGGGTACAATTTGAAAGGAGAAAAATGGATGGTTCTTAATACTACATTCCCTAGCAAGGGGGTCCCCCACCTTGAGCAATACAACAGAATAGGTCACCCACAATGGGAATTCCAATGAAGAGTTCAACCTGACGAAAGCTAAGATGGACAAGATCCTTCCTGCAATAGCGCACAGATCATGTCTCTGGACAAAGTTGGCATGTGGGTTGTTTCTTATTGGAGCAGGTGGAACTTACAAAAGGTTGAGTGATGATAATGAACTTGTTGGCAGAGAATTTCTTACTGACATGTCAACAACACTCCCATGCTAATCCAAAGTTTCTGTTACCAAGACTAGATTTGGTTCTCTATGGAAGTTTGCATTTTGATGCAGGCTTGAGTATAAAATAACCCTCTTTGTGTGTTACATTTTAATAAGATTCAAGTTCAGTTTCCATGTGATTAAACCATTCTAGTGAGACAATGATCTACATTGAAGATCCCAAACATTATTGGAAATTGAAATTGGGAATGTGATTTATTAATCAAAACTTATACGTTTTAAAAGCAGTGAAACTATTGAATTAGAAAGTGGGTATTATGTGTTTGACTATAATCTAGATTAAAAGAATGCCTAGGAAATCATGCCTGATATCCTATGGTGGAACCAAGAAATCTGGTAACCAATAGGCTCTATCATGGAACATCCAATCTAAACTAAATTTATTTTTACATGTATAATCTCTAGGAGAATGTATTAGAGAATCTATTAGATAGGAAATGAGTATATCCCCTCCTATTTACATTTAGGCTAATTTCATAAGTGGATCCTACTATGTGGGGTCCATCACAATGTGAGTAAGAAGAAATATGCCCGTATCTTGGTAATTCCTCAATGTTTTATGTATATTTCAAGTTTGTCTCATGATAATACAAATAATGCTACTCAAATTATTTGGACAATGTGATGTCATTTCACAAATGTTTAGTGTAGGGTATATGTGTGCACCTACAATCTCGTCTCAAATCCAGACAAAAGTGAGAACGAGATGTTTCTATTTTGCTGTGAAAATTTAACTGGCAAAAGAACAAAAACTTGCTGAACATTGAGGGTACCCAAAATGAAAATAAGATCATACCTTATGGATTTCCATGCTCTGCCCATAAAATGAGGAAGAGGAAAAGATCAATGATCATCTAGAGATTCTACAAAACGCATGGAAACAAAAATGTATACATTTTAATGCGTTTATTTTAATTAACTTCCACCATTCAAATTCTCAAAATAAAATAAAACAAAACTAATAGATACAATACACCAAACTGTGTTAGGCCAGAGATGAAGCATGTCAAATTCCACCCCTTGGGAAAAGGAAGTCCATGACCTAATAAGTTTCTGTTGTACCATGTCATCACATATTTGATTTAGTGGCACAATGCGGAATTTTCCAGAAAATTGTATACAAGATGACCTGCATATGCAAAGCCTATATTAAAGAGTATAGACTGTAACGGACCATATCCCCAGTGCTATTGTGAATTAATGAAAAAAAATTAACAGAACTAGGAAGTTACAGATCCTTTTGCATCTATACAATGACACAAAACTATAATCACTTGGAAAGCAAAGCATCAAAAAGTGGACTGGAACTTTAGACATATGACAAAAATTTTAATCTATAAGAAACAAATACCTAAGATCAGATCATAGTGGAAATTGAATAAAGGCAAGGGTCTCCTTGTTGGTACCTAAAAGTATGTGCGGGTCACTTTCATTTCTATTGTACCTGCCATGATATGAACATGAAGATAACCATGACGAGATTTATGAGCTAGCAAAGATGTAAGAGACATATATTAACACAGTAAAATTCAAAATATTGTATAATAAAAACAAACCAACCTGAGTGGTGGTGAACTTTAAAAAAATAATGACAAATGGAACCCACATTGATTTTTGATGGGTCGAGAAGATAGAATTCCATGGAGAACTAATAGCCTTGCACACAAATAAATAAGTTTCCATGAGATGAAATTGGACCTCAATATGATCTTGCAATTCATTTGGCTCTCATGCCCATCTATTTCCATTATTTATGGAATTTCATCTCTATTTTGACTGGAATGGGCATACATATATCATCTCTTGCTTATTCATAATTATAATTTCAAATTGATAATAGTGAAACTAATTGCTAAATAAATGGTGGTGTATTCGAAGGAATCCTCTGACTAAACAAGTAAATGTTAGTTTTTTCTCTTCCCCTTCAATTTCCTAATCATCTAATTTGATTACATGAAGTTTTCTTCCAATGATTAGATAGACTTCAACATTTGAGAACTATAAGAACTTTCAATTCCGGATTACTTGCATCTGCAACATTGTCATTATCTTCATCAGCCTAGTCATAAGACAAATTAAAAAGGTGCACAACATCAAAAGCTTAGGGAAGTACTATAATGTAGCATAAGCTGAATTCAAATCAAGTAAAAAACCACTATTCACTTCATACTCAAGAGTCCTGAACACACTAAGACTTAGTTTAAAATTCAAATATCCAGCCTGCATCCTAGTTGACAAGAGTTTTAACAACTAAATTAAGAAAGAAATGCCAATGATCAATTAGGAAAGTGTTCAATAATGTCCAAAGTGAATCTGTTCTTTTAGAAAGACCCATCAAAGATTGCCTGACTTCCAGTCTTAAATCTGTTATTGACAAGTATAAACACATCTGGTTTTGAAAATTGAGAAAATAAACTTATACACAGTATTGCATTTGATCAAATAATAAACTGTAGGCCAAGATAAAGCCTTGTACTTTTTAAGTCCCTTAAATATGGCCACCCTTGTTGAGCATCTTAACTTGCTCTAGACTGTACCTTTTAAAGGCTTCAATGTTTTTGGCAATAAGACCATGAATATATCCAAATTCTTTCAATAAGCATCTCCATCACTTTGCTGGGCAGGACTAGAATCATCACATCTTCAAACCTATAACCATGTCCAGACGTCCATCAATCAAATAGGTTGAAATAACAGTCAACAAAACATAGAAGATCACATTGATCAGTGAGATCCTTTGGCAATCAGCAAATCATATTTGTTATCATGGGAGAAGCTACTAATGGAATCCATTGGGAACTCATCTCTTTGCTTGAACAAATTAAAAAACCAGAAACACCTTACCACTGCCCATCAATCCTCATAACATATAGTTGAAGCTAATGAATGGCAGAGAACGATGGAACTGAGGTGTTTTCCAACCATTAATATTAATCACAACACTCATGGATTATATAATTATAGAGATTAATTTGACTTTTGTGTTGTTAAGATGAAGTAATATACTCTTAATAGTCCATCATCTAATGAATGCTCACAGTAAACGAGTTGAGGTATCTCCATCCATCAATCTTAATCATGGCACACATGGATCATAGAATTATAGAAGCTAAATTTGACTTTAGTCCAACAATCTAAATCAGAAATAGTAAGAGTTCATAATTTTGCATTTCTCTCATCCAACCTATAATTTGATCTTCAAGACCACTTCCAATACATGCCAGAAATGAAATACACATTGCTTATTTACTATGGGCTAAAACAGGGTTTGAATCTGTGAGGTATAACTCAGGGTAGAGATTATCTATTTTTTTTATCAGCCAAAAATAAAATTTAGTGATACAAGACTATTCCAAAATAGTGAGATGTTGCTATCCAGCCAAGACAGACTAAGCAAAGACTCATTCAACCTGAACCTAACCCTTAAATTTGAAAGTCAAAGGGAAAGCTTAGAGCCCAAAATGAGACCAAGTAACATGATTATTAAATATATAATTGAAAAAAAAGGACCAACAGATATATGAAAAAGACTATTGATAAAATCAATCTGCAGATAAAAAAAAATTATCATTCTTTTGAACAAAGTGTGACTGACTGTATTGGCATTTTATACTCTCCATGGACCACAGAGAACGGCTTCTCTTAAAAACATCCATTTATTCAACATCACACCCATAATTTTATAAATCCAGAATAAGTATTTCTTTAAAAATAAAACTGCTCTCCATGACAATTAGTTCTTAATGAATAAAATTACTATAGGCAATGCCTCATTATGAGTGAACGGTGTATATGTAGTGTACACGTGTGCATAAAATAGTCAAAATACATCAAATAAAAAATCAAAAGAATTTGAAGAGGACCCCTTTCAGTAAACAAATATGACCATTATCATTATAAAATTATTACATTGTCTTATTAGGAAGCTTATGGCAAGTAAGTGGACAGGTGTCAATTTGAATGTGGTTGATGTAAAATTATGTTTTTTCTTCACATGAAGTGGGGAAGAGATGTAACTTGAAATGTGTATTTGCCATTTTATGTCCATCTTCTTTCCTAGAAAATATCTAATTGCACTGAAGTTCTTATGAAAAGAGGTGAGTTTCTCATCTTCTATAGAGGAGATCACCCTATTTATATTAAATGTAAGAATATAAAAACACAATTTATATAAGTGTAAGATGGTGTTTGATAACACCATTCAGCACTTAAAATTAAAATTTTCAGTACTTAATTGTTTTAAATTTATTTGATAACTACGTCTTAAAAATCTAAATTAAGTAAAAAACTACTTAAATGATAAATCAAAATTTTTAACTTAAAATTTATACTGAATGTAATAAGTGATTAAATTTTTAAATATTTTTACTATTTAAAAATTATATCACTTATTTTATTCAGCACTTAATTTTCAGTTTTACCAAACACCACCTAACTTTGGCAAATTACAAATTATATAATTTACGATATTGTATCTATTAGTTCTCTCTTTCAGATAAACATAAATAAATAACTGGATATAAGGAAACTGAAGTAGGATATAGGGTTAGTTTTCTCCTTCCACTTCTTTTGTTTATCTGTTACATTTAAATTTTTTTTCCCTTTCCTTCTCATTTTTGGTGTGTGTTTGTGTTTTTATTTTTACTGATACTATTCCTCCTATTGTAAAAAATGACTTCCACATAGGATGATTTGTCCCCACATCATGACAACCAAGAAAGCAATTAAAAGCAATCAATATTCCGAAGACTGGATTTGTATATATATCAATATTCCGACTACTGGCTTTGTTGAATAGTTGTCAGCATGCTAATATAGCATTAGAAAAATAAAATCATTGCATTAATAAGCTTGGTTGTGAATCAATGGAGCATTACCCTATCTCTTACTCATCCTACTTCTATTTCACACAGAGAATGCTTGATTTTTGAGTTAGCTCCAAAATCACCATAAAAATTATCTGATACAAGATGTTGGATCCACTTAGCATGTCACTGATAACTGATAAGTAAAACGCAAATAAGCAAAGAAACTTAATCTAATTTCAAGATCAAATATTATAAGATCTTAGATAAAGATAAACAACAGTTAAAAAGAAGATGAAGTTAAACAAGAAAAATTCGAAATTTTGAGCACTTAAAGAGGAACTTATAAGTGTTTATTTGAGGGTTTACACCAAGTCTCCAGCAAAATAGGCGACAAATGTACTTTTTTTCCCCATCATAATAATGAAATTACAAACTTATTGCACTTCTTTGAATGCTTACTCTGAACTCACGTTTAATGTTTGCACATTGACTAACAGATAAGCCCTTAATGAATTAGGAGTTTTTTTATTTTCACTCTTCCAAAAGACATTAACCACCAAAGCAAGCAAGCAAGCATCTCCTCAGAGGACATTAAAATAAGCAAGGAAAATGCATCCCAGAATAAGCTAATATACTTTCATCTAAGAAATCTTCAGGGGAAAGACCAGTACAGTACAATAAATGGCTGCACTACTTAAGCTCAACAAGCTGATTCATAATGAGTAGGAAATAAGTATCATGTAGCACTTCTTTGAATGCTTACTCTGAACTCACGTTTAATGTTTGTACATTGACTAACATATAAGCCCTTAATGAATTAGGAGTTTTTTTTATTTTCACTCTTCCAAAAGACATTAACCACCAAAACAATCAAGCAAGCATCTCCTCAGAGGACATTAAAATAAGCAAGGAAAATGCATCCCAGAACAAGCTAATATACTTTCATCTAAGAAATCTTCAGGGGAAAGACCAGTACAGTACAATAAATGGCTGCGCTACTTAAGCTCAACAAGCTGATTCATAATGAGTAGGAAATAAGTATCATGTTTTTACCTTAAAGCACAAGTTTTCAACTCTATGCTTTCCACAAAACACATCCAGCTCCAGGCAATGGTGGACAGAAATATAGGCATCCAAACCCAAAATACAAACAGATGAAATAAATCCAGAAAATGGTTCTCGACCTGGACAGGATGTGCTAAGATCATCCCTAACACGAACCTATTGGTGATGATACACTCCTAGACCGAATTATAAGTAATTCTACACATAGTACAGCAAAAGGGATTGGACAGTGATATTGGGATCATATGTGCAGAATTTTCTATGTAAATTATCAGAACTATAATTCCTGCTCTTAAATCAGCCATATAAGGGGCAGATTAGCCTTTAACAGTAACAAATGATCACATCAATCCAGCTGAAATATCAATACATCAATTCAAATTTTCTAAACAGAAACCTATAGAGTATCATCAGCGTATAAACAAAATTTTTATTTAATTAACTTTTCATTCTCCAAACTACAAGTTTTAGCAGTTATAATGCAATTGGCTAAAATTTTTCGAGATAATGATCGTTATGAAGGACCAGAACAATTCGCATAAGCAAAAAAACAGCCAAATTAATAGCTAAAAGCTATCGAATTAGTATCGTCAAAATTGAAGTTGGAATTTGAAAAATATGGTCTCGCTTTTGAAAATTGAAATGCGAGTGAAATTAACGAGAGAAATCAGAAAATGATGAAGAAAAAGGAGTGAAATTAGATAGGTTAAGAAAAGCTTGCCTTGAGTCTCTGCTCGGAAACGATGAAGAAAGAGTCGGATTCGCGCTTCGCAGCCATGCTCGCAGTGGAGGCGGGAGAAGAGACGCTTTGGTTCCTTGAACGCGCTTTGAGCCCTTAATAATTTATAATATAATATATTTTTTTAATTTTCTGAAAAACGACCTGTCGTTTTAAGATAAAAAAAATTATCCGATCTTTTTCAAGCAAAAGACTCAAATGGTTGAACGACAGGTCGTCTATCTTTGGACAAATGCCAACTTCAAAGACAGCACCAAAATCTGGAAACGACCATCTTTTTATTTCGCTTCAATTCAATTCTACCTTACCTTTACCCTTACCCTTACCCAGCTTTCCATCATCGTTCAATCAAAACTCATTTCAGTCAAAGAAAATCTAATCTCTCGCTTGAACATAGAATTGATAACAAGAATTATCTGTTGCCTTCGCGATAAATATGCGAAACTCTGTCCAGCTCCTATGAATCAAACGTTTTATACTTGAAACTAGCCCTGAGTAAGAGTTCACCGCATCAGTTTCACTGGCAATCAGTTGCACCACACACATGCTATCAATTTCAAGTAACACCTTTCTGAACCCAAGATCCCATGCAGTGGATAAACCCAGCAAAACGCCCCATAATTCTGCAACTGTAATTGAACAATGCCCCAAGTTCACAGCATAGCCTCCTTCCCACCGGCCTAGATGATTACGTATTAACCCTCCAGCTGAAGCCTCCCCATTTTCTCCCATAAATGAACCATCCAAACTCACCTTGTACCAGCCTTCAGCAGGAGGAGACCATCCAATATTTCTGAGCACTTTCATTGGTTTATTTGCCAGATTTGAGCTGCAAAATTCTAGAGCTTGAAGAGCTTCCTTCGCATAAGTATGCATTACATTCCTTGGTTCTCGTGGTCTGATGAAGCCATCTTCAAATAAAGTAGCATTACGCCACTTCCAAACAGATAAGGGAAGTTCTACGCTGTAAGTAAAAAACCCTTTTAAAATTGGGCTTTCGAATTTTGAATTTGTAGTTTTTATAAGTTTTTTTAGCTAAAACATATATGTTTCTAGCATGCTCCCCATGTGTTTGTTATAATGCCTGTGAGAGCTAATTATGTGTATTTTTATAGTGCTGCAAATTTGATGCTTTGATTATGGCAGCAGCAACAACCCTCCTAAATTTGATTGTGGCATATTATGGAGGCAATTTGAACTAGAATTCAGCTTCAATTACAGAAACAATGACTCCTTCACTGTCTCTCCCCTCACAAAACCATTGCTCCCTCACTAACTCCAGCTTTCTCCTCCCTTTTAATCCTCTTAAGATCTCGAGAAATCATTTATTGATTAGTAACAAACCCATAAATATATCTTTTACTATATCTTGTTCGTCTCTGAAAATTGTTCGTGATGCTAAGCTTGACAGGCATGTTGTGAGGCAAAACAAGATTCGGTTTGTCCAAAAACTTAAAACGCTTCTCCTTTCCAAACCAAAACACTACATTCCACTTAACATTCTTGCCAAATGCAAGTCCTACCTTTCCCTTCCTGATCGCCGTTCTGTCCGTTCCATGATTGATCGTTATCCTTCTATTTTTGAACTCTTTTCAATCCCAACACCACCACTACCATTGAATGCAACAAAGCCATACTCTCAATTATGTGTTCGTCTAACCCCAGCTGCAGCAGCACTTGCTGCCCAAGAACTTAAACTCCAATCAGCCATTTCCAATAACTTGGCTGCTAAACTTCAGAAACTTCTCATGCTCTCTTCTCATCACCGGCTCCTCTTATCAAAGTTGGTTCACATTGCTCCAGATCTTGGCTTCCCCCCTAATTTTCGATCCCGCCTCTGTAATGATCACCCTGACAAATTCAAGACTCTTGACACTTCCTATGGCCGTGCAGCTGAGCTTGTATCATGGGATGCACAACTAGCTATTCCCTTACCACGCCCTGATGTTTCACTCAGTTTGATAGTAGATAGACCTTTGAAATTCAAGCACTTGAGACTGCGAAAGGGGCACAATCTTAAAAGACGTCATCAAGATTTCCTTATCAAGTTCGAAGAATTTCCAGATGTGTGTCCTTATAACACCTCTTTGGAAGAATTCGCTAAAGAGTCCATTGAAGCAGAAAAGAGAGCCTGTGCAGTGATAAGAGAGGTGCTGGGAATGACAATTGAAAAGAGAACTTTAATAGACCATTTGACACATTTCCGAAAAGAATTTGGATTTCCCAATAAGTTGAGGGGAATGATTGTAAGACACCCTGAGTTATTCTACGTGAGTGTGAAGGGCCTTAGGGATTCTGTATTCTTAACTGAAGGCTATGATGACAAGGGTATGCTTTTGAAGAAAGAAGAAATTTCAGTTATGAAGGATCAGTTGGTGGAGCTGGTTAGGGAGTCAAAGAGGATGAGACGAGAGAGGCGAAATGGTACTGTTATCAATAACAATAATATCACAGATTCTGATAATTTTGGCAGTGATGAATTTGATGACAATGACACTGATGATGATTATGACGATGGTTTCAAGAATGTGTTTGATTCTGAAGATTCAGGCTTTGATTATGATTTTAATAATGATGTTTATGAAAGCTATGAGCTTGGGGATCACAGGGAGAAAAGAGAATTTTGGACTGCAGATGCTAAGTTTGATGGTACCGATGAGGAAGGACGATCTATGGAACCTTGGTAGCGAAAGAAAGACACTGTATATATCTTTCAGCATTGTACCAATTTTTGTAAATTATAAAACCAATATGTGTTAACACTAATCATGATTTGAGCTTAGAAGCTGGATGGATGATCTTGTGCTACAATCATACTGAAAAATGGTGGAACATTGATATTTATAAGGTCTAATGCATATTTTCCTGCCGAACTTGTTACTATTGGTTATTGGTCACTTTGCCCCGACCTTTTATTTTAGAAAAATTATTAGGTAGGACAGGAGCATACTCCTCCTATTCACATAAAAGTGAAGTCACATGGGTGTGTCTCTATTCTAATCACACATGGGTCCATTTTTATGTGAGTAAGAGAAGTATATTCTTGTCCTACCTAATAATGTCTCTTTATTGTTCACGCGTGTTAAAGTGGACAAATGTCAGATTCGTAGGATTTTTTTTTCACGTTGAAAATTGAATAATTATTATTTAACTCAAAACACTAAAATTATCATAACATCCCTAATTTCTCTCTCCCTCGCTATTTCTCTCTCTCACTCTCCGATCTACTCTCTCTCTCTCTCAAGCTTCGATATCCTCTCTCTCTCTCTCTCTCTCTCACTCTATATGTTCTCTCTTCTTTCTCTCCCTCCTCTCCAAAATGCTCTATTTTGGCTCGTTCTCTGGTGCGCTTCTCATCTTCTTCTCCAAGACCAAAAAATAACTCAACCAAGAAATATCCTCGTCTCCTACAAAAAAATCAACCATTTTTTCTAGTTAGAGACTCCATTACTAAAGTAGTAAAAAGCTTCACAAAGACAAAAGGCAAAATAGATTGATACAAGAAAAGCAAAAAATGCCAAAATGATCTTTATGTCAAAAAACAAAAATTAAAATTACCGACAAAGTAATTAAATTAAATAGAATTTAAATCAATCTCTTTCTTAACCATAAAAATCTCAGCCAACAATTGTAGTATTCTATAATTTATACACTCACTCACTCTTTTCGTCTCAAAAGAAAAACAAGTGCAAAGAATAGGAAGAAACAGAGGAGAAACTAGAGAGAGAGAGACTCCAAACAAACACCATGGTGTGGAACATATCAAACCCACCATTGTTTCATTTCTTCTCTCTTCATCCTCTTCACGAACTACTGTAACTTCTCATCTCCATACTCAGTGACGGAGCCAGGATTATTTCCTGGGAGGCCAAGTACAATATGAACCTTATACTAATTTCTACCCATTTAAATGAAAAACATATAAATATTTTGAATATTAAATTTAAATATAAAACTATACCAAATAAGCCAAGAAATTACTTAAAATCCAAGTATTAACCTTATCATTTTTCAAACATTATAATTTACAACTCACAAGTCATTCAAATTGTATTTCTTGATGCTTTAAT
>CATKHJ010593746.1:0-30707 GCA_949750685.1 Vernicia montana | reverse complement strand
TGATTAATTATTTGTTAGAATTTTCCTGTTTATGAACTAAAGAAGAATTTGGAATTTTATCTTTAAAAAATTATATTCCATGTCCATTTTTAATTTTCAAAGCTTAAAACAAATGTGCATTTCATATTTGTTTTATTATCGACACAACAACTACACAAAGCTGAAGATGTTCTGATTGGTCCATCTAAACAAATCTAAATCACTAGAGAGGCTCAGATTGTCGTCCCAGCCAGATAGTCAGAATGAATTTCATCCACTTATTTCCCAATCCTAAAGCCCAATCCTAAAGGGCCATAGCTTGAATATCATACACAAAAAAACATATTGTGTATAGCTTTCCACATATATATATATATATATATATATATATATTAAATACAGTGAGCAAGATAAAAAAATTACAAACTTCAAACATCCTTATATTCATAAATAAAAGAAATTTTGTGTTAGAGCTTTAAGAACAGAGAAAGGAAGAGAAATAATTGTATATTTTATATATTTTTATTGTGTATATTACAAGAGAAATGCAAGGTATTTATAGAAAATAAATGACACTAATAAAGGTATGATTGAAGGGTGTTAGCTTGGATGAAGGAGACTGCACATGGAGATGGTGTAGGCTGCACATGGAGGTGAGGTTAGAAGTCCACAAAGAAGGTGCATGGTGGGTGAGATTATTGACTATTGACTATATGTATTTACATTAACATCCCCCTCAAACTGAAAATGGTGAAATATTAGTCATTTGAAATTTGCTAACAAGATCATGAAAGCGTTAAGGTGGATGAGCTTTAGTAAAAATATCAGCAGTTTGATCAATGAAGGATATTGATAATAACCTGACTGAATCCTGTAGTATATGATGACGTACAAAATGATAATCATTTTCAATGTGCTTAGTGCGTTCATCGAAAACATCATTATGAGTAATCTGAATAGTACTACGGTTGTCACAATGTAATATAGTAGGAGATGTCTGCTTAATACCCATATCTTGAAGAAGCTGACGAAGCCAAATGAGTTCAGAAGTAGTATCAGCAAGCGCTCGATACTCAATTTCAATACTAGACCTAGATACAACACTTTGCTTTTTACTGCGCTAGGATATGAGGGAGTGACCAAGAAAAAAATAATAACCAGTAGTTGAACGACGATCAGTAGAATCGTCAGCCCAATCAGCATCAGTGTAAACTTGCAAATCTAGAGATGAATATCGAGAAAAATGTAAGCCATAGAACAAGGTTCCTTTTATGTATTTTAGTATTTGAAGTACTGCTGTAAAATGAGTGGTGTGATAAGTTGACATGAATTGACTTACTCCATGAACTGCATAAGCAATATCAGGATGAGTGACTGTGAGATATACAAGACTGCTAACTAGTTGTCTATAGAGAGTGCCATCATTTAGAGGACTACCATCTGTGGTAGAGAAGTGAGAATTTGCCTCAATTGGAGAGTTTAAAATTTTCTTATCTGTGATTCCAGCACGAGAAAGAAGATCTGTAGCATATTTAGATTGGGACAAATAATAGCCAGTGGAATCAGATGAGATTTCTAGACCAAGAAAATAATTGAGCTGTCATAGATTCTTCATTTCAAATTTGTTGCTCAAGAATAATTTGAGATCGCTAATGCCCTGTAAATCACTGCCAGTTATTATCATATCATCAACATACAAAAGTAAAAGGATGGAACCCTTATTGGTGTTGCGAATGAACAAGACGTGATCATAGGGACTAGATTGGAAACTAATTTCCTCAATTGTTGAACTAAATTTAGTAAACCAAACTCGAGAAGCTTGTTTTAATCCATAAAGTGCTTTTCGAAGGCGATAAACTGTATTAGGAGAATGATCATAGCCAGCAGGAGGTTGCATATAGACTTCTTCATTTAGATCACCGTAGTTGAATTTGGGAAAACATACCTCAAAAATGGATTCAGGAGGCCAAAAAACTTCAGGAACCGGTTTGGATTTGTTCAGAACTAGTTTGAAAAAGGTCGAACCGGTCGGTCAAATAATAATGAACCGGTTCGGTCAAAGCCAGAACCAGGAGGCAGACCAAGTCGGATCAGAGCGCGGATCGAGCAAACAGGGGCGAATGACATGTCACCGATAGGTGACACATGGCAGCTTCGGATTGGAGCAAAGTGGATGACCTGGATGACGTGTCAGTATGACACGTGGCCTGACAAGTGACACGTGTCAGACGATGATTGGTTGATGTATCTGATGTAGGTGACGTGGCAGTGTGACACGTGTCACTGACAGTTGACACGTGGCAGCAACTGACTGGATGACGTAGCTGCTGACTGGACGAAGTTGCTGACGTGGCTGATGACTGTATCGTCTTCAACCTTTAGCAGCGCGTGAGCGCATGTCGCGAGTGAGTTCAGTCGCAGATGATTTGAGCGGTGCATGTGGGCGTGTCCGGCGTCTGTTGAAGCTGCGGTTGGTCTTAAAAAAAATTTTGAACGTGTGCATGGAAAATTTACAGAAAGTATAGTGGCTGTAAGGAAAGAAAAAGAAAAAAAAGAAAATTTTGGAACAAAGATGCTGTGATTTTAAATTTAAATATGCTCTGATACCATGTTAGAACTTTAAAAACAGAAAAAAGAAGAGAAAGTATTATATATTTTATATATCTTTGTTATATTTTATACAAGAGAAATGCAAGCTATTTATAGGAAATTAATAACACTAATTGAGGCATGATTGAAGGGTGTTAACTGGAAATGACGGTGACTGCACATGGAGGCGTAGGCTGCACATAGAGATAAGGTTTAGAAGTCTTCAAGGTAGTTGCATGATGAATTTGACTATTGACTATATGTATTTACATTAACAATATGAATAAATGAATTATTGGAATTTTTCTTTAAATAGAGATATATAGTATAGGTTTTAACTTTTACTCTGAAAGGTAAAAATAATAGATTTTGTAATTACTAACTCATTGACTACAAATAATTAAATAATTAGAAATCATTTTTAGATTTTTTGGAGACATCGTGTTTGGTTGTGCGGTAGCCTTATTAATTTTCTTGCTCAGTATAATAATCTTCTCCATTTTTTTTTATAACTAATTAAAAAGATCTGATAAGTACACTAAATTTTAATATTTTTCCTTTGAAGCAAAAAACAAAACAAAAAATTATGAGAACTTAAAGAATCCATTATGCTTTATTTTTAATTTGAGCAACCAAACAAAAAATACCACAAAAGTAATAATAATAATAATAATAAGGAGCAAAAAGCTAAAATAAACAATCGTGAGAGGGAAAGATAAACAAAATTATAACTGTTCCATCAAAACAGAAAAAGTCCTCCGAAAATATTAAATTTTAAATTAAATTTGTATGATATTAAATATGAAATTAAATTAATTTTGTATATATTAAATTTTAAATATGAAATTTCAATCAAATTATTATTATTATCAGTTTAATAAATGTTTATAAATATAAATTTTTGTAGTAATATCATATTAAATTACCATAATTTTTTTTTTTAATTTACTATAACTTTAAATTTTGAAGCTCAACAACCAATTTAAACCGAGACTCATTCTCCATTGTCTTATTTACTCAGCTATCTTCAATAATCAACCCTATAACATTTATAAAATTAAATTAAATTAAAATTTTATAAAATTAAAAATATTTTAAAACTATGATGTAAAATAAATTTAATATGTTATATGTCAAGACATAGAGTTTCCCACAATGATTTTTTATGTTTTCATAAAAAATAAAAAAATAAAAAATAAAAAAAAGAAAGAAAGAAAAGGGGTCAAACTTATGTTTTGATATTGCAAGACCTTCATTTTCAACTTCTTGAATAAATTTTATGGCAAAAAATTTAATCATGTATTGTAATTAGCCAACAACTAAATGATAATTTTCTTTATTTGTAATTACACTAAAGTTTTTCATTATATAAATTTATCCTTCTCTCAAGATGGATTGAAATTGAGCTGCTACCTTTTTTTATAAAACGTCATGAATATAATTTGCCTAAAAAAATAAATTGCCAATTAGAAATCCAACTATTATAAAATTTCAAACAAAACAAACTTATGCTAAAAAAATAAAAACAAAAACTATCTTTTCATCAAGAAAAATCATCTTGATATTAATAAAATCTCAATTATTGACGAATTTAATATTCCATAATATCGAAACACTTACTTTAATATTCCAATCTTCTATATTTGGATTTAAATTTTTAATCAAAAAATATTTCATCACTTTTAACTACATGTATCTTACTAAAAATGAAACAATTAATAAATAACAACATAAATAATAACAAATACTCTATCTCATCATAGTGAAATATTGATAAATGGATTTTTGGAAAATGAAATGAAATTTCATGATTTTTTTGTGGAGGAAATTAACAATGCCATATTTATACTTATTCAAATTAATTACTTGTGTTGAAAATAGTTATTGATGTCATACCTAATAATTTCTCAAATGACAAGAGAAAAAATAAATTAAATTTACGTGACAAAAATCCCTTTAATACAAATATTATTATTCCGAAAAAAATCAAATTAAATGAGTCATTTGATTTTTTTTTATATTCATAATATTTTGTAGATGTGATTTTTTTGCAAAAAATTGTAATTAATTCTTATATTGTATGAGTTCTAATACAATTTAATTTTCAAATATTTAATATTATAATATTTTATGTAACATAATTGAAAATTTTAAATATTTTATGTATTTATGCAAGCCATTTTTTCAACTAACAAAGTATCAAGTTATTCTTTACAAATTCCTACATTTATTGTCACAAGTGTATCCATCATTAATTTGATAAATTCTTTACCGTTTACAATTGCATCATTATTTCATTCTTTACCGTTTAAAATTGTTATTAGCCTTTATTAAAATTAGCTTTAAAAAATTAATAATTTTAAATGACGCAATTACGTCTGACACAATAAGAGTAATTATATAATTTTTTTACACAATTTAAGATGTAAACTAAGGGTAATTATTGTTATTTATTTCTTATTATATGATGTATTCAAATTATATTAATTTGCGTCAATTTTTTTTTAACACAACTTATATCACTTAGCATTATTCTTAAAAAAAAATCATTAGTTTTCTACCGTTTCATCTCCATTTATTTAATTACTTTAATTGTTATTAGCAATTAAAAGTATATCTTTACTTTAATTCTCATATGGGGTTAGTTAATTATAATTTTCAAAAATAATAAATGTATAAATTTGATTATTTCAATCTAAAAATATGAAAATAATAAAAAATTAAAATATAATTGGTACAAATTTATATGGTATATATATACATTCATTAAATATATTTTGCCATTAATAAATAAATGACAAATAAAATTATTAATCTATGTGGAAAATACACTTAATATGTTGCTAAATGTTATAACTCTAATTACATTTGGCATCAATAAATGAATGCCAAATGGAGTTTTTTTTTAGTACATATGGCAAATACACTTATTTAATGTGTTATTACGTGGCGAGCTCTTGGAAATTTTCTGTCTGCTTTATATATATAATATTATTAATTGTTTTTTTTAATTCTTAGGTCAATTGAATTTAATTTTTTTTTCAAAAATTTTTAAAAATATTTTATATATTTTAATAATAAAAAATTATGTTATATATATATAAATTATTTATACATTTCAAACTAATTAAAAATAGGTTATATAATTTCTTGATAGTTAAAAATGTTTTTTGTTATTTATGATATAAAAAAAATATTTTTTTACTTGAAATATATGGTTTATTTTTTTATTTGGTTTTTTAAAAATTAGCTTGATAAATTCAAAAGTATTAATAAATTTAAACTTTTATTTAAAAAAAAAAAAAAGAGAAGATATATTATATTAGAATTTATAGGCTCATAGCTATGTAATATATATATAATATTTTAATATTTTTTCATTTACTAAACCTAAAATGTTAATTATTTCAAATAAAATAAAATGACTATTTTATTAATAAAAGTTGATGGTGTAATTTATCAATAAAACTATTTCACTCCATGTCGTCAAAGTCAACGCTGGTGATGACAGCATTGAAAGTACTGTGACAAAAACTCCTGGAACGTACACCTAGGCTCAACCAGGCCTTATTACTCGTGTACAAACACACTCCTAGCCCTAGGCCCCACACAGCTCCCTAACACCGTTTCATAACATCATCACCTTCTCACAAACGGTCAAATTTTCATCCACCCTTGCATTACTAGTCACTACACATTATTAACCGCGACGCAGGCAAATCCGCATGCTTTCCTTTCACACACCAATTAAGACGGCGTCGTTTCGGTTGAGGTAAGAGATTAAGATTAAGAGTACGTTTAGTAGGCTAATTAATGCAATATAATATAATACAATTAAATGCATTTTTAATATTAAATATTATTAAAAATGTATTTGATTACATTACTTTATATTGTATTACGGCCTACTAAATGTACACAATTTATATTGTATTACTTTAAAAAGTTAATAGTCTGTTAGAATTGAGAGATACACAATTTCCTTGGATTATAAATTAAAACCGATTAAATTCACTGTTAAAAGGGAAATTTTTTTTTCCATTTTTGATTTTTATTTTACTCAATTTTGTAATATTATAACCAAGTTAACATTTGAAAATTGAAATACATATCCTGGTATGGAAGTGTACTTATACTTAATTAGAGATGAGACTTCATTTTTAATATTTTGTGAAAATTATTTTTGATCCCTTCAAATAAAAAAAAATTATATAAATATATTGTGTAAACAATAATGATAGTGAAATTCAAGAGGATGATACTTTTAATCTTCTTTTTATTAAATCTCAACTGATTCCCTTTTAATACTTATTTAATTGATTGCTGTATAGTACATATTTGGGCAGAACTAGAAAATTAAGAAAGGTGGGCGAATTTTTTTTTTTTAAATCAAACTCATAACTATATAATTAGTATAGTGCTATATTTAATTTTCATTAATTATTAATATATTAATTATGCATAAATATATATAAAAAATTTAATTTGATATTTAATATTTTTTTAATGGATGTACAAAAATCATGAATTTTAAATATTTTTTCAATAATTAAAGAAGATGGACTATTTTTTATTTTGAGGGGACAATATATATTATATATATATAATACAAGTAAATTTTTTTTAGGGGGCTACTCCCTAAGTAGTTCCGCCCCAGAGTAAATATATCATTGCTAATATTTCAATGTTTTTTTTTTAACAAAGAGAAATTATATTAGATTAATTAGGAAAATACAAAAATGGAAATATAAGTATTAGTCCAAAACCCAACACCAATAATTCTCAATTTTCCAGTATATCCCTAAAAACATAAAACTTGAGAAAAAGAAGAAAACATGGACAAACAACCATTAAAGAAATCCATAAATGGGAATAGAGCATAGTACAAATGAGAGGTGGCAGCGGACCAATTAACATTTAAAAATTCTTTGTAAATATATTTAAAATTTTATAATTATTTAATTTAGATTCATTGAAATTTTTTAAATTGACCCTATTATTTTAAAAAATTTTATTTTATTCTATATAGTTAAAATTTTAATATTAAATTTTAAAAAGATAATATTGCAAAGCTTAAAGATAATAATAAATTTTTATATCTCTTTATTTTCACGATATTTAAAATATATCTTTTTTATTATTTTTTTACCGTCTCATCTTCTTTTATCTTATGTGTATTTTTTTAGTCGCTTCCTTCGTCACTGTAAAGTCTTATGTATGAATTATTCTCTCTTTTAATTTTTTATTTTCAATTAAAAAATATAATAAAATTATCAAAATCAAATACAACATAGAGAGCTAAAAACTAGTGAGAAGTAGGAGCAAAATTCGTAACTCAAGCATAAATCTTAGCAAGGAAGAGTCTTAACAACAAACAACTGTCATTATTCACAATATTAGTATTAAATTATTTTTATATTATTTTTTTTCTCCTAATTAATTATAATTTATTTGCTATTTAACAATTTAAGATTTTTATTTGATGATGGTACATTTTTATTATTTATATATTGATTTAGCTTTTTAATTTTTAATTTATTATTATTATTTATATAATGATTATACTCATTGAAATTTTTGGTACTGCCATTGAAATAGAGGATGGTAAAAGTATAATATCCACAAAGAATTCTTTAAAAGAGTGTGGATAAATCTAAATCTTAGGGATAGGGTAAGCGGTACTAATATTTCATTTTTTTTTTTTTTTAAGCAATATTTCAATGTACTAATATTTCAATGTTTGTACTTAGAAATGTACTAAAAAAAAGTTATGAATTTCTTGAATCGGAAATACACCCAAATGAAAAATTTATCTTTATTATTAAATGTTATGTACTTTTAAATATCCCCTTTTCCTATAAAATTATTTTTATAATAAATATATTGCATGATTGGTGATTGGGATAATACTTAAAATAATAAGTTTGAATGCTTAATATCTAATTTTGTTCATGTACTGAAAATATCATATTATGGTCTAATACATAAGCAGATTATGCATTTGTTATTTTTCCAAATTCACTATGGCTCGTCTAATAATTTTATCTTTTTAGTTTTTTTTTTCTTTAATAAACGGATTGAAGTCCCAAACAGTCGTTTCAACACATATTTTAGGATAAGTTATTCTACAAATAAAAATACTTCTTGGAGTAGTGTCCAAGACATAATTAAGTTCTTATCCCATTAAATTAAATTTACTACCCAGTATGAACAAAATGATCCTTTTATTTATGATATTTAAATTTAACTTGTTAATATTTATTCAATAAAATATGTTAATATTTTATAATTTTCACTTCAAATAACACAATTCATCAATATTATAAATGCATGCCAATTTAAATGAAGTGTTAAATAATATTTGAACTCATATGTTATCAATGGGATTGAAGATTTTGGTTAGAAGCCCCCTAGTTTTAGGATTTTTTTTTCATTATTATTATTATTTTGGTTTGATGAATGGATGCATAGTATCAAATTTTAAAGTGAGTTTATTAAATACTCAATTTATATATTGATTTTTTTTATTTTTTTTAAATTTAGGATTTGTGTATAACATTTTTAAGGTGTATATATTAGGTAAGACTATAGTGTAGGTAAGTGATTTATTGTTATTATCGGTTTGAGTAGTTAAATTAAGGTTCAAATTTATATCTTACATATGGAGACACTTCAATATCATTGATTTAAAAACTCAAGTAATTTCTGTAGATGAGAGAAATGCCAATTTTTAGGTTATAAAAATAGATTGACTATGGCACTATTTTGGATGAAAATCACAAAGCCATGACCACAAAATACCTCTTTTCATCTTGTTTAATAAACACAATGAAATCAATTAAGCATACTGACAAGTGACAACATTGGTCCAAGTTTGTTTCCCTAATAATTGAAATGGAGCAAAATAATTGAGAAATTCTGAAGCAAAAGATAAGTGAGAAAGTGGAAACATATTCCAATGGGAAAAACAATGCAGGCTTCTTGCTAACTAACAGTGCTAAGGGAAAAAAAAAAAAAAAAGAAAAAAAGAAAAGGAATCAGAAAGAAAGCTAAAATTAAAACATGTTGCGAATTATACAAATCTGTGATGGAAGAAGCTTTAGATTTCACTTTCAATAATTAATCTTGATAATCCCCAGCTACCCTCTTCTTTTAAACATATCTCAATTCTTGATAATTCTACTCATCAACCATGCTTTTACTATCTACATCTTATCCATCCTTGTGATCACAGTGGCTCCTGCTCCTGCTCTTGCTCCTGTAGTTGCTGCTGCTGTTGCTTCTTTACATTCTTATTATTATGCATCCAAACTTTGAAAACCTGTCTTCTAACCCCAACATCAGCACAAAACTTTTCTACTTCCTCTTCATCTTGTTTATTGATTCTCCACCCGACTTTCTCCGCAAACTCCATCATTCTATCCTTTTGCTCTTGAGTAAATTTTGTTCTATACCTTTTTTTAGATAAAACATAAGGCGGTGGTGGTGGTACTCCTTCAGCGTTTGAATGAAATGCATTAAGATCTTCACTTGAAGATTCAGTTCCTCCGCCTCCACCACCTCCAAAAGCCACCGTCATAGGCTGAACCAAGTTTGCCTCAGTAGAATTAGTGTGTAACCCCATGGAATATCTTTGATGATGAAGTAGTGTTGGAGAAGGCAATGGTGGTGGCAACTGCAGACTATGAATCATAGTGCCTCTTCTTGAACTAGGACTAAATTGAGTCTCCCCATCTACTTCTTTGCGGTGAAAGTTACGATGGCACTCACAAGCTGCACATTTTAAAGCTTCAAGTGAGCCCTCTTCACCTCCCGGCATAAACTCGCCACAACCATCAAAAACGTTGCCGCCGACGCTGGCTGCGTGGTTTCTGAGACATTCTCTATACCTGAAATTGGCTGTAGTAGTCTTAGAGTTGGATCCTTTTGAAATGGTTGGGTTCTGGTTTGGAGATCTATGGTGATCTAGGGTTTGGGTGTAAGTGAGGGGTGTGTTGCCATTGTGATTCCCATCTCTTCTTCTTTCTAGTGAAGATTGATGAGTATAACTTGAAGGGATTGACGTTCTAATATCATTTTCTTGACCTCTTAATTCCATGATTATCAAGTCAACAAGTACAGACACACTAATATGAAAATTTCTTTTTCTTGATCTATTCTTTATAAAAATATTAAATGAAACTTTGAAATCTTGGAGTTCTCGCTCTCGCTGATTATACCTAACTAATAATGATTAAGGAACATATATAATAACTAAAAAAATGCCTTAATATAATATATAATAGATTATTTTCCCTAGTTAATAATGCCAAACGCCGCAATCTATGCCCCAAATTTTCTCACTTGACACGGGTTTGGAGAAGTAATATTGCACTAATTAACAAGGAATTAATAAAACAATTTTCAAAAACAAACAAGAAACTATCAAAGTTGAATTAAATGGGACCTAACTCACAGTCTCACAAGAAAGAAACAGAAAGAGAGAGAAAGAGTGAAAGGGCAGCACCAGCTTTATAATCATCATCATCATCATCATCAGGTGCCTAAGTAAACATTAAGAGTTAGAAAGCAGAAGAAAATAAAGAGAAGAAGAAAGGTTTATTATTTGGTGTTTATGGGTATATGGGAGTAAAAGAAAGACTGTGCCTCTGTGCTTCCAACAAGCCAACTACATATCCAACAAGAGACAGCTTGGTTGCTTGTGATGAAGCCAGTGGTAAGATAGAGATTAGAGAGATATTGAGATAGATAGATAACTTTGTTTGTGAGAAAGAGAGAGAGAAAGATAGTGATGAGATTAAGGGTATTTCTCTGTACAAAACAACCGACAACGTCATGTTCATCCCTCTCCCACGCCCTGCCACATTTGGGTCCCACTTTACCCCCTTCATTATTGCTTCCCTTTCCATTTCTTATCTTTAACCCACTTGACTCCTCCAAATAACCAAACAGATTTATGTACAACTCCTCTTTCTTTTTTTTTTTTTTTTTTTTTAATAATTTTTCTTCAGTTTTCTTAATTCTATATCAAACACGAAACTCAGCTCAGATATAGCTAATAAGTTGGATATATAAAATATAAGAATTCATGCAAATGATACATCAATATTAAACACAGAAATTTAAACAAAAAAAAAAAAAAAAAAAAAGAGCGGTGAAAAGTAAAAAAAGAAAAGAAAAGAAAATTTTGATTGTTTGGTCCACAGTGAAGAGATTGTCTTGTAGTGAAGTTGATTCTGAAAATCTTAAAGCAATGAGAGAGCAAAGGCTAATGTGGGGATTTCTGTTTGGTCTCTGCAACCCTCTCTGCAGCACCACGCTTGCCCCCAAGTAATGTCTTTACCTTTCTGTGATGCAATCGATGGCTGCATTTGTCCCTCTCTTTCCACGTCTATGCTTTGGTACTTGTCTACTTTCTTGCTCTAACTGTTCATCTTAATTCATTATTTTTTTTTTTAATTAATATTATGCAGTACAGCTTCCACCAATAGAATTCCGAAAACTATAATCAGGAAAACTTGCAGGCTCTTTTTATGCAAAATTTTTTTTGTTTTCTCATCACCAGCCCTATTCCATCAGAATTTCTTTTTTCTTTTCCCAGCTTCAAACCAGAGTTTCATTTTAATCAGCTTTTTCTTTCTTTTTTATTTTGTCATCAAAATACCTGTCGTATTCGCATACGGCATCAAACTTTGGGAACACAGACAGAAGAAAGAAAAAACTGCATTTTATCTCTCTTTGATCATTTTTAGTCTCATTCACTAGCTAATACATAACTAAGCAAATGAATTTACTCTTTATTTCATTAATGTTTTTAGTTTTCAAATTATTTCATAATAGTTATATTTTTCTTTTTATAAATTATAAGTTTCAAAGTGAATGATTTACTTGTATTCAAACTTCAAATTTCATAGTTGCCTTAATATAGATATACTTTATGTACAAAAGCTGACTGGTCCTACCTCTTACTTTTTTTTTAAAATTTTTAATTAGTGGAGCTCGAATTGGAGCCTTCACAAATCTTACCTTAATTGCGACAATGATAAAATAACAATAATTATATTCATACTTAATTTGACTTAAACGAAACTCTCGGAATGGATAATGGTATTTAAGTGTATCGATTTGATTTGATTTTATCCTTTTCATAGTTTTAATTCATTAATGTTTGTGCATTTAAATTTTAGTCGTTAGTTTAAAGTTTTTTAATATATTCAATAATGATAAAGAAATATTATTATGCTAATAATAATAATTTTGGGCCTGTAACTGTAGCAGATAACCATATTAGTACATGTGGGCTGGAGCTTTTGTGGTCCAAATTAACCCAACCCAATGCCATTAATTCTTTTGAATGATATTAATTTCAAATTTTGAAATAAAGTTAAACTAGCTACCACACATCTAACTACTTAAATTTTTTTTTTTTATTGTGATGAAAAATCAAATATAAATATATTGTATATATATATATATATATATATATATATATATATGTACTTATTGCTACTATGCTTTAAAATGGAAAAAAAATTATTAATTCATAATCAATCGTACAAAATCAGTTTCCTGACATGTTACTTGTTCCATAATTTATTATGGATAAAACCTAAGTTTCACTCTGCTAAGCCAACTACCATTAGACAACTCATCTCTCTTACCAAACTTCATGTACAAGGAAGACTTAAATATTTAAGGGAGAAAAGGTCAAATATTACCAACAATAAATTCAAGAATAGAGTTGTTAGTTACTGTTTGGTTACCAAACGCAATAACTGTAAGACATATTCAGTTGAATATGAAATCGAGCAAACTCATAATTATTACCTGTAATTTTTTACAAGTTAAAATCAGATTATAAAAAATAAAAATCAAAAAAAAAATTCAAAACTAAATTAAAATAATTTTTTTTTTTTTTTATTAGAGAGGAGGGTTACAACTCGTAAGACAATAGAAGCTCACTATATATACATCCTTGCTCGTCGGATCCAAACGACTTCAACTATATATATTTTCAGTCATCAATCTAACTGCTGCAGCTTGTTGAAGGTTTTGGAGAACATGAAAACATAAAATAATTGAAATTATAATATATATATATATATACACACAAGACAATAAATAAATCTACAGTCTTTATTTGAGTATATTTTAATACAACATACAATTAAAGGAAACTAGTTCTAATTCAAGATTCACAACAGAGAAAGCAAGGAAGGACGAGTTGCATTAGTTGAAAGCGAGAGAAAGATCCTGTCTCTCTCTCCAGCTATCACTCTTTTTCCTTCTTCTCCATTACTACTTTTATTTGCTTCGTCCAATGCTCTAGACGATGACAACAAACTAACACTATCATTATTTTTATTATCAAATATCATCTCTATCACTATACTCATTTTGCCTCCAATAATCTTATCTTTAGCTACCCATCTTTGAATTTTACCAGAAGTTGTTTTAGGAACACATCCATTTTTAACAAGAACAACCACTCCAATTTCAACTCTCTCTTCTTTCAAAACAACTTCCCTAATTCCTTCACAAATTTGCTTCAAAACATTAACATCCTTTTCATTTCTTTGCATCTCTGCAACAACAGCTACTTTGTTGTTGGAAACCTCAAAAGCAGCAAGACAACCTCCTCTTAAAAACTTTGGACAAGAATTATGAGCTGCGGTTTCTATATAGTGAGGATGAATTTCTTGACCATTTGAGAGTCTAATAACATCTGCACATCGACCAGTAATATAGAGATATCTTTCTTCTCCTTTTATGATTCCTCTGTCACCTGTTCGAATAAAACACTTGCTCACCTTGTTTTTAAGTCTGGCTTGAAATATCTGTTGAGTTAGAAATGGATGGCTCAGGTAACCAGAACAATTGCTTGGAGATGAGACCCAAATCTCACCTTCGACTCCATCTATTACAGGTTCATGTATTTCTTCCTTTACAACTATAATATCCATGTCCTCTTCATCATCATCATCCTCATCTTTTTGAGAATTGAGCCTTGCGCAAGGTAAGAGCTTGTTGTAAGATGGAAAAGTAGCAAAGTTTTGGTTTTGATTAGTGATTCTTCTCCAGGAAGTTGAAACAAAAGTGCAATTCTCAGCTAAGCCGTAAGAAGGAGAAATGGATGATGGGTTTAACCCAAATTGCTTAAAAACATTAACGAATTCTTCAACTGATGCTTTGTAAATTGGTTCGTTAATGATAATTAAGTTTTTCAAACTCTGTAGATTGAATTGATGATTTCCTTTTTGAACCTTACCGCGTTTGACAACAAGTGGCAATGTGAAGGATGGAACTGGAGTGCAAGTAGCTTTGAAATCTGATATCAGCTCTAGCCATAGCCTCGGACGAGTAATAAATGCTACAGGTGAAGTTAACACGCATGTAGCCCCAGATATTACAGTAAGCAACAGAAATTGAAGGCCGCAATCATGGTATTGAGGTAACCAAGATACAATAACACTGTTGGGTTGGAGTTGGTAAGCTTTTCTCGCTAATCTTACATTGTGAGCAGCTGATCCTGCAGTTACCAGTACAGGTTTTGGAATCCCTGTTGCACCTGAAGTGTACTGAATCAAGTAAACTTCATTTGGTCTGCAACCGTTATAAGAAGAAGATGACCCCATGCTCAAACCTGCAGCCATATTATTTTTAAGATCAAAAGTAGAAATCCACTTGAGATTTTGCAGCAACTTAGTCAGTTTATGATTGGTAGAGGATGAAGAGGAAATGTATTGTTGAATGCTGGCAATGTAATGATGGTCAGCTATAGCAGCTTTGGGCTTTGTTTGGGATAGGACTCTAACAAGATGGTGGTAATTTTCATTGGTGAAAGAAGGGTCAGGTGGAAAAATAGGTATGGTTAAAAGGCCAGCTCTTTGGCAACCAAATATAATCTCAACAAGTTCTAAACCAGGTGGACATAAAATTATAACAGTATCACCTCTTACCAATTTAACAAGTAATTGAGTAGAAATTGAATGGACTGACTGGTTGAGTTGAGCATAGGTAAGGATATTTGAACTCTTGGCTGCATCATCATCAGACCAGATAAAGGCTGGCTTGGACGAGAAGGCAGGTAGGTTAGCCCAAACGGGAAGGTAAAGGTCTACTACTGGCTGGTCAGGAAAAGAAGGATCATAATTCTCCAAGTTCATTTTGTGGTGATGATTACTAATTAGTGGGTATCTTTTGGTAAGTAACTACGTATGTTGTTAAGCCATTTTATAATAAGGGAATGTTAATGTTTAATTGAGGATTATGGTTTTTTATTGGAGAAAACAATAATAAGATAGAAGAATAAAGAGATATTCGAGGAGAATATCCAAGTTTAATCCTAAGTTGAGAATTGTTTAAAGGAAAAAATAAAAAGAAGAGGATGTCTTTTTACTAATGTTTGATATGAAGAGATGCAAGGCAATTATGAATAATTTCCAGCAATTTCTCCAAGCCGTCCAAGGTTTTGTTTGGCTCCTCCTGTTTTAAAGTGACTCATTTGACATCTTATAAAGACCTTGTAAACGTTCATGAAGCCAATAATTTCATGGAACAAACAAAGAGTAAGAAAAGGGGGTAATTACAAGAGATTCATTCTATCCTCGTCTGAGATTGAGACCGTGGCAAATCAACATTGCCAAAGAGAGAATATTCCTTCCTTGCAAAAGGTTCATTGGTAGTATTTTCCTTTATTAATTGGATTTAGCTTAGCTCAGAGATATATGGCTGGATTGGTTCCAGAGATTACATCACAAAAATAAAATGTGTTTGTTGTTTAATTATTTCCCTGTTTTGTGTTAATCATAATAATTATTATTTTCTATATCAGCCTGCCACCATAGTCCACAAGAACAGTTATGAGTTTTTTTTAAGGCAACAGTTATGAGCTTAATCTCATCTATCATTTCATTTCATGGCTTCTTATGAGCTCAATCTCATCTTTCACCCCATTTCATCATTTCTAGGCCTGTAGTTTGTCACTAGCCCATTTGACTCTGTTAGGACAAACTAGTTCCCTGAGCTCAAATGCAAATTTGCACATTTTGTTCTCTGGGACTTTTGCCTTCAATAAAATGTGTAATCCACCCTCTGCTCCGTGTACCCAGTTGTTTTCTTGTGCCCATAGGCCTTGTATTGCAAATTGCAATTCATCAACCAAAAAAAAAAAAAAAAAAAAAAAAAAAAAAAAAACAGAATAGCTGAGGCTGGTTCCAGCACCGCTGGCTAATAAAAAAACTCAGTAATTTTAGAATTTTAGAAAAATTTTAAAAAGGGCAAAAACATAACAATAAACACCTGATGAATAGGTGAGGCTTTTGCTTCTTGCAAATGCTTAAGAACCATCAAATAGCCGGAAAAGCAGTTTGGGGTCAAAAGCTTCTCATCAACTGGAAATGGCGGCCAAGTTTGACTGTGTTTTAAGTTGCTACTCCAATGCAACACAAGATGGCTTCTCTCCAGTCTAGCATTTGATCTCATTTGTTTGGCCCTGCATTATCGTCTGTGTGGCAGCCCCAACATGCCAAAAAACCTTGTACCCATTGTTAGCTTCAAATTATCCACTCTGATTACACCAGCTGCCTCAAATGTTTCTTACAGTAGAAGCGTGGTTCAAATTGTAATATGCAGAATACAAAAATCCAAACCACAATAATGGCAAAAAACAGTGAAGCTCTTTTAACTCTATAATGTCCTGTAAGAGAGTCTTGACAACAAAATCCAGTCCCTTAACAAAGACAATAGAACTTCAGCATATATGGTCTTTATTTAATTTTCAAAGCAAGTTTACTAGAACAAATACACATCTCTCTTAACTACTCGAATGTCCAAGCCTACCATGAGCAATGAGCACCTTTCTTTCACTGGTTCATAAGCACTTGTCACATTGGTTGCTTGATAGAGGTTATCAACTAATTGATCCCGAGTCCCAATCATTGTCCCCAAGCACATGCCCTGGATGACATGATAGTAAAGAAAAGCAGGGGGAAATAGATGTAATAAAAACATTATGAAACATCTATAAGTCACTCCAAATAAGTTGAGTAATTTGATTCTTTTTGTACCATAATGCATACTCTACATGTCCTAAAACTGATTTGAGATTTTGTTAATTATGGGAAACTGCTAATCAAATTGATATTCATATCAATGCCATGGTCCTAATATACTTGGAGGACCTTAAATTTTGTCATAAGAAAGAGGTAGCTAGATATATTCAATATATCAAAATGCCTTGTGTAGTTTAGTGCAGAGAAAAAATGAACTAATTCTTCAAGGGGAAAAAAATATATAAACTGTGAAAAGAAGTATCATGTATCTAATTAAATCATAGCAGTAGCAACAGCAAAGGAGCAATTACAGTGCATCATTAAAAAAAAAAGAGGAATTTTTTTGAAAATCCTAGGCTTCATTTGTTTCATGAAAAATAACTTGTCTTCGGAAAATATTTTCTAAGGAAAACATTTTCTGAAAAAATATTTTCCAAATAAATACTTTTCTGTTATTTGGTTACAATATTAAAAATTAGTTAAAAATACTAAAAATTTTAATTTATAAGACTCATATTTAAACTTATAAGAATTTTATATTTTTAAAATTTTATTACTAAATATAAGAAAAAATATATAAAAATAAAAAATTTAGTGATCATCGGCGACCTATGGTGATTGTCGGCGGTGGCAGGAGCCTAGCGGTGATCATCGGTGGTCTCTAATAATGAGTATTGGCGATCGGTGGATTAATAAATTTGTATTTATATATATTTTTTTCATTATAATGAGTTTGTCAAAATTCGAAAAATAATTTATCGTTTTGAAAAAAAGAAGCCATTTGCTTAATTTTCCATTGACTAGGAAAATATTTTCCAATGACTAATTTTTCAAAGTGTTCCATACGTCAGAAAATGTTTTCCAAAAAAAAAAATTTCCGCAAAACAAATAGAGCCCTAGAGAATAAAACAAAAGAACACAATTGGAAACAACAGCATAGCACAAATATTAGCATAGCATAATAATAAGCCTTATCAATGGCGTGATGAAGTCATACAAACCAGTTCATCAACTAAAAACCCTTTGACTTCAAAAGTAGATACAAGGAGATAAGTGTAGTTTCAAATTAAAATAAAAGTTGCCAAAATATTTCAAATTGAGCTTAAACAATTTCTACACTACGCAAATGGTCACACCATTGGCTTTGTCCTGATTTGCTAGTTCCTAGTTTTATGAAAGTACTTCTAACTGAATTTTTTGTCAAAGTTGTACCACTTGCATGCGTTCCCTTGGAATGACAAGTAACCTACCTGGAAATGTTGTATGGCATCTTTAATTAGAGTCCTGCAAATTCATCTAAAATGAGATAACACTAAAGATCTAGGCAATATCATAATAGTTTAACCAAAAGGATCCCAACAAACTTGCCTATCAAGGATTCATGCAATCCTCTAGTAGGTTAGGCTGTTAGGCTGTAGAGAATTGTATACTCAAATTTTTACACTTTTGACAGTTATACTCTAAGATAGGAGAACAATCAAGTCTTTTGGAGAGTGTTTCAGAAACTGTGGCCAGCTGTCTTTTATTTTCAATATGTTATTTCACTATTTGACCCTTTTTGTTCTTTACCCTAAAGGCCTAAACTAAGCAATTACCTTCCTCTGTTCTATTGTTTCTAATATTATTATGTCTTTCAGTCATCACTATCTCACAGTTCTCATTTCTCACAACACCATCTTTATAATTGTTAATCAATTAAAACCATGTAACTATTATTATAACTATGCCTGCATACTCAACTTATAGTGTCAAAATAGGGTGCTGACAAGACAATCTTTCCCCTGACTACAGACCTAAAGTGAACTACTTAATGACAAAAGTTTGCTAGTTGGCAAGATATTTACATATTACTAGTGCGTGAGAATCTTTCAAGTTTCAACAAATAAGGGACAATATGTGATATTTACATTACATATTAATAGTCCTTTCCTGCAGCAGTTTCAAAAGTCCATTTAACCCTCAACTTGTGATCATAAGTTCCAAAAAGATGGTTTCCACATCAAAGAAAAGCATCCTACAGCATTCCTATTTACTGAAGGCTTAACATGAAGTAAATCTATACTCATTGAGTATCCATCACTCAACAAAGGCATACTATCTAGACAATTCTTTTCAATGCATTGGATAACTGAAGTAGAAGATCATAAAAGTTTGAAAACAGAGGATACTCAAGGTGCAGGATAATTGTTTATGCTCCTAGAAAAGAATTCAGTTTATATACCCTTTAAGTAGTCCACATTTGTTCTTTATTATGCTTTGTAATCAAACAGTTAGAACGATTACATAGTGTAATGTCATCTCCAATATGGAAAAGGAAGAAACATAATGCTTACCTAAAAAGCATTGTGGTTAGCAAGCAAGGTAGATTATCATAAATAAAAGGGGTTTCTGTTCTCCGCTATGACATATAATTTGCTAAGTATAACTTGAACTTGAGTTGCAAGTTCTAATTAATTATGTTAATAGCTACATGCACAAAAATTGTTGATCTTAATCTATTCCTCTAAGAGGATTTACAACTTAAGATGTGTTGGCATACCTATATCACTAATAGTTAATTTCTTAACACTCAAGTCTGTAAAATCTACAATTCTTACCACTCAGAAAAAAAAAAAAAAAAAACACTCTCTTTGGATTCCCATATTAACAGCCTCGATATATCCTTCTCTACTCCATAAAACTATAGTGTGACTGTGTAGTCTTGATCTTTAAGATTTTCTCTCAATCCTAAAGGCATTTCTTTCCTTTTTATAAATATGCATGGACATATGACTATAGATATAATATCGTATGTTCAATATATTCATGTTGAATATGCATACTCATAATTATCTTCTAAACGGAAAGTAAATCTTGATAAAGGCTAAAAGTTCTCTCATTGTTTCAATATAAACAAAGAGACATGCATTCACTTCCATAGTTGATGTATCGTCGTCCCTTCTTTTCCAACATATATGCTGGCTACTTTCTCATACTTGACATCAAGGGCCAGGAAGCCTTTCACATGTTGACAGGTTCTGGCTATTTTCTTATAAGTGGAACAAGAAGATACACTATTTGGAAGAGGGAAGCACAAATGCCGGACAAAGGGAAGATCAAATCTTGAAACACCAAAAGTGCTTCCAACACATAAATTTGTGGCGAGCACAACTACATTCAGCTACTTCAAAACTACAAGCTTTTAAACTCCCCACATCCCTAGCTAATACTTAGGTAACTTTAAAAGAACACGATTAAATACAAACTACACTTATACAAGAACCATCTGACAAAACTTTAAAATTAAAATTAAATTCCCCATTCAGAGGAAATATTACAGGGTTTAAACATTCATACTAATTCTAGTCACTGAGAACTACAGTAAAAGCAGGCAACCCTAAATCACAGGCAGACATGGCCAAGTTTAAAGTATAAAACTTTAGTACATTTAAACCGAATGCAAAGAGAGACATGCAAACTATAAATAACCGTATAGAAAATAAAAGATAAAGAGTAAAGAAGCCCATTGGAGCGCAACAAACTATAAACTAGGAAAAATATATATAAGCAGAGAAGATTATACATACCCAAGGTTGAGAATGCTATTAATTGGGTCGAGAAGCTGTGGTTGCTGCTGGTGCTGCTGTTCCTCCTGCTGTTGCTGTGTCATACCAGCACCAGTTGCTATTGCCACGGCACTTGAAGGAGACCCTTTAGCATCATTAAGTCTCCAAAGATACCAAGAAGCAACTGACCTGTATGGCCTCCATTTCTCGCACAATTGATCCATCTGCGAAGGACGGGGTAACTCTTCCAAATTGTACAGCAACTGCACCCCTTTGCGCACCGGAAGATCGTTAATGGGCAACACGTCCGGTCTATGCAGTGAAAAAATCATAAACATATGCACTGACCAAGAACCAATCCCATTAACCATAGTAAGCATAGTGAAAAGAGACTTATCATCCATATTTACAATTGCGGAATCGGACAATATCCCATTGGTATACTTTCTAGCAAGATCATGAAGATAGCTGGCTTTACGCCCCGAAACCCCAATTTGTCGGAGCTGTTGAGGGGTTAAAGCAAGAACTGTCTCGGGGAGGACACCAGCCTCTCCGCCACACAAAGCGAGAAAACGAGTGTAGATTGAAGTGCCGGCTTTATAAGCGAGCTGCTGGTAGAGAATGCTTCGAGTCAAGGCAACGAATGGAGTGAGGAAAGTGTCGAAGGTGGGGGGAGTATGGAGGTCGATTAAAGTGGCGAGGAGGGGATCGGCTTCTCGAAGATGGCGAATCGCGTTTTCTACCTCACCTTCACAGGAGAGCGATCTCGCAATGATGCGCGGGGGAGCCACAACCAGAGCTCTCGATTGGGGGATTTTGGTTTTGGCGGATTTAGCCGTGGTTTTGGGGGTTTCAGTGGTGGTGGTACTAGTGGTTATTTGTGAGGAATTGGGGTCATCGGCGGTGGTAGCCACTGCGTCCGGAGAGAGTTTACGGACTTTACGAGGACGGGAAGGAGGGATTTTGGCAGGAGGAGAAACGGTTTGCTGAGGAATAGTGGTCAATTCAGTGGTGGTGGAAGATGTAGTGGTGGAGTCATGAGGGTTCTGTGGCTGTGGCTGGGTTTGCGCTTCAACCTGGGCTTGGATTTGGGACTGAGGTTGAGGTTGAGATTGAGAGAGGGACTGGGATTGGGGCTGGAGTTGGGATTGAGGAGGTGGAGGTGGAGGAGGATGGGGATGGGATTGAGGTTGCGGTTGCGGTTGCGGTTGGAGTTGAGTTTGCTCGCCCATGTGCGATCAGAGTGAAATTGATAGTGTGTTTGACCAGGCCAACAGAGTAAATGTTGTCGGTGTCAGTGAAGGCGGTGAGGATGGTGGTGGTTTACGACTTAAGAGGAGTCAGTTGGGGCCATGAGTTTGCAAAAACTCTGGTTTTTAACTCTCTGGGCTTAGTTTGTGTGTGTTTGTCTTTCAAGTGGAGCATTGGGTGTGGGATTGACTGAATTTAAGAGACAACCAGGAACTGGCTTTCTATCGGCGATCTTATGTTTTTCTTAGATTATTGTTTTCTTAAATTGTTACATAAATGTCTCAATTTCTTTTTTTTTTTTTTTTCCTTTAATGGCATAATCTTTATAATATTCTGAATTATATTTGATTTTAATTAAGTTTTCATATCCAATATCATTATAAATCCTCAGAATCCAGTTTAATTGTATTTTGAAATCATGATTTTCTTATTTAGATTGAATCAAGATAATTGAAATTTGATATATTTTCTTAGTGTTTCTATAAGATTTATTGTGTTAAAATTTAAGTAATACTTAACCCACAGATATTTATTAATTTAATAGCATCATTTAATACTTATTAATTTTAAATTATTTGATAATATATTACTTAAATTTTTTATTAAATTAAAATTATAAATCAAACTTATTAATTTGAGTTTTACATTGAATATAATAAAATAAAATTTTAAATATTTTTACAATTTAAAAATTTTACTACTTATATTATTAAGTATAGATACCATTTTAATCTAAACTCAACCTTAAAATAAATAAATAAATTAAATAAAATTAATAGTGAAGCAAAAATAGAGGCTTGTAGAGGTTTTATGAAATCCATTATGGGCTAAGAATCAAGTCCATTTAAGCAATCATTTTCTCAAAATATATTTAAAAAATATTTTTTTATGCCTGAATCTAAAAAATTATATTAAAATATTTTTTTAAAATAATTAAATAGAGACAATTGATTATATTAATAATTATATTTAAAAGTGACATTATTTTAAAATAAATTCAAATTATTTAACTGTAAAAATAAAATAAAAAATCATATTTTAAAAATTATTAATTTTTAGTTATAAAATAAGCCTAAATAACTGACTATTTGAAAACTTTTAACAGAAACAAAATTTATGTTGTAATTAATCAAAATAAGGTATAATTAGAGTAAAAAAAATATTTATTTTTCAAAAAGATGATAGTTTTGAGGCCCCATTAGCAACTTTTGCTTCTATGTGGATGTGGTTGTGTTGTGCAGTTTCTATGGTAGGTTTGTGCAGTTACTTTGAGAAATTTGCGTGATATGTCATATATTTTTGTTATAAATAATTATTATAGATGGATATTACTTAAATATTCTTGAGTATATATTTCACGCTTCGAATTCGAAGGTACGTGACCGGCACTAGAAAATGGAAAAATTTAAGGTTTTCGAAACCCGTAGTAAGCCTGACTACTCAATAAACGATAAAACTGCAAAATGACAGCTATAACTATCACCAATTAAGGGCTATGGATCCACCTGTTAAAGCATAACCTGTTAAAACATCAAATTAAAGTCATTTAGACTCTCATATCAATCATACCAACATTCTCATTTTCATCAAATCACATTAATGCCACTCAGAGCATTTATATTAATAACATCACTAACAACAATCTCATCATCAGGTTGCTGCTCAACAGAAACTCACCATAACAATTATAACGAGGAACCTCTGGTTCCCTCAAGAATTATCATACACTAAAAACATACTTCTAAATTAAATTACTTTGACAGAATAATTATGCGGAGTGCTAGAGTTTAATAATATAACACAATATAAAATTAATTACGTATCTGAATAATAACATACATTTCACTGCTGAATGACAAAAGGCATGAATAACTCAATATAAATTTACTTCTCAAGCTCAACCTGCAACCTGAGAAAATTTTGGTTAATAGGAATGAGCGTTCAACTCAATGAATTATATAGTTATCAATATAACGTGCTATTCAAATGCTGGGAATGCTAATGCACAATGTCATCTATATAAACAATCACATAATCAATCAAGGATATGAATCAGTCCACAGGAATCATACTAAACCTCAATACAGGGAGCCGACTTCCACCTTGGCTCTTTGTGTCCAACTGAAATTACTTTAAAAATTCAATACACAGGGCACCATCTGTTCCTGGCCGAAGTCATGCAGCGACTCAACTGGCAACAATGAGCGATGAGCAAGCTCCTGTACTGTCATACACCAGTCAAAACTTATCCATCATATATCATAAATCATTCCTAGTGATTCCTGTGTCATTCCAATACTATCCAGCATTCACAATAATTATGCAACACATAATTAATAAATCATTCACATACATGTGCCAGAATGCTCAATAATTACTCATAGTGCATAATTATATATATATATAACATCCAAACAATCAATGTATGAATGCAAATGAAACTTTAATTAAATAAATGGGAATGGTGCATTATATTAAGCTATATAACTCACAACTAGATCTCCTTAAGCGCAACATCTCGCAACTGAAGAGACGCATGATACACAATTACTGCATAATAAATATATTTTCAATAATAGAATTTAATTACAATTAACTATCTAAATTCATACTAATTTCGCTACGCGGAAATAAACCATTATAACATCAAAATAATTATCAGGGATAAATTCCGGACTGTCGGACGCACTCATCGGAGAGTCGCCGAAAAAGTCATCGAAAAATATCAACGGTGTCGGATAGCGGCGAAATTGGTGTCAATATCTTCGTATCGAAACATGGATACCAAAAATATGTACCACTCATTTTTCTCGCCGGAGGATTGCCAAAAAACGCGTCGGCAGATCCGAAATTTCACCGAAATTAGGCAAAAATTTAAACGTTCATCAAAATTCGCAAATGAGATACCGAATCGAAGCTTACGAGATAAGGAGTCCAACGGTATAAGAATCGTCAGAAACGGATGTCAAAAAGTCAATGAAACATAGCTCGAAAGTTCGCTGGCTGGCGGACGCTCTGGCAGAGTCCGACTTGATGCCGTTGGAAGCGTCTCCTCCTTCTCTATCCAACAGTCTGGCATGTGTCGAGTTTGGGTGACCGGAAGGCGACGAACAAACCAGTTTTTCCTCTCTCTCTCTCTCTCCTGCGTCCACCGTTCTATACACTGTCTCTTTTGTTTTTTTTTTTACTTTTCTGCTCCTTTTACTTTTACTTCTTATCTCCTTCTTTCCTTTCTAACATAATAATAATAATAATTAAAATCTAAAATCAATTAAATAAATTTTAACTTTAAATAATTAAATAAACTAATTGATTTACTCAAAATAATAATAATACCCATAATAACTTATAATATTTACTTTATTTTATAATTCAAAATAATAACTAATTAATTTACTTAAACTTTAATATCAATATTAAAATCAACATTTTCTTAATTAATTTAATTAATCCTTTAAATAATAAACTATTATAATTCAAACTATAATTTATAACCTTATAAATATTACAATTTCATAAAATTTCAGCTGTACCAAATATTTTATTACTTTTCATATAAATATAATCAAATAATATATATTCTACAATAATAATGGTAATTCAAATTACCATTAAATACAAATACAGTAAATCGAATTAAATATTTATATTTTCATGTGAAAATAATATTTCTAAAATAAATAAAAATTCAGGTCATTACAATATATTTTAGAGAGATTATAGTATAGAGCTATTTCAGCAATGTTGTATATACTAAGCCATAGTTATTCCTCTATATAAGGAAAGCTATAGTTAATCTAATAATAAGAGTTTGGAACCCCTTTTCTCTCTACATATTTTTCTATATCTTTTTTTTCTCTTTACTTTATTGCTTTATATTTTTTGTTATTGTCTTTAATCTGTTATGCTAATAAGTTGATTCACAACACGTTATCAGCACGAATTCGTTTTATTATTTTTTTTAAGCTTCCCTTTTAAAAGATCATACATATAACCGCCAACTTAACCATGGGTCCACAGTGACTGCCAGTCCTGAGACAATTGAAGGCATGCTGGGGAGCTTAGGTGATCTGCTGAAGTGAAGCTGCGGAGAAGGAATTGATTAGACTTGGAGTGGTCCAAAGGATTTTTAGACTTATTTTTTGAGTATCCGTATATATATATATATTTTTTTTGCATCACCATACAGAGAACATTATATTTTCATGCTTGAAGAGCAATAATGCTTTTCTTATTGGACACTTGACACGTATATCCAACAAACTTATTCAGTTAGAAAATAACAGCAGTAATATTTTTTTTTGACATGCTTGCAGTTGGAGGAGATGAACGGTGTATAATCGAAGAGGTTAGACTTTATATTAGATTAAAATATTAAATTTTAATTTTGCTTATATGCATTATATGTTGATTTAACGTGTTTGATGCTATTTAATTTTAATATAGTTTTTGAAGAACTAATTAAATAAATAAACAAAATATAAATTCCTGAAAATTTGGTACTTTAAGTTCCTGAAGAACTTGTATTCTAAATTTATGCATAATTAAATTAATACAGTTCCTAAAAAACTAATATTATCTATAGTTCTTAAAAAACTAATTAAATAAATAAATAAATATAAAATTTCTGAAAAATTGATCTTAAGTTCCTGAAGAACTAAGTATCCTAAATTTATGGTACACTAGTATTTTAATTTATTAAAGAACTGATATCCTACGTTCCTGAAGAACTAAATAAATTATCTATAAGTTTTTGGAAGACTAATTTAATTATGATACTATTCTTTTTAGAATACAATTCAACCATATTTAGAATCACTTCATAGCTGAAATTGTGTAGTGATAAAGTTACAAAATATAATATGTTATAAAAGACATATATTATTTTTATGCCTCTAACATGCTCCTGTAACAGTAGTATAAAGAGCGAAAATTTACAAAATATTTTGAACTTATTACTTGCTTTCTAGTGGCTAAAAAAAAGAAATGAACAATGAATTGCTAATGAGAAATCATCAAGCTAGATCCACTAGTACAACAACAATCCCTGAAGTGAATGTTGTAGATAACCACATGAATAATGGATGTGGGTGAAACATCTTATTGAGTTTAACCAAAAGTCAAAACTCAAGAGTGAGATACTTTTGATAAATAATGAAAACTCTGGAAGAGAAAAATTCACATAGAGGACACAACTCAACTCAATCTGTAAACTCTCTAAAAGAGTAATTTGGTAAAGTATTGAACTTGTAGTTTAATAATAAAACCTTAAAGATTTGGTATGACATGTCATTATGTATATAATACATACTCTCATTTTACAACTTATACATAGATGTGAGCCTAATATTTCTCATCTGCCAGTTTTTTATTGTGCCATGTATGTACTAATGGCATCACCTCAAAATTGGTCCACAAAGGAGACTCATAATTTATTTTAATGAGATACATTTTCAGACATTAGGGGAATAAAAAAACACCTATTAGTGCTAAATAATATCGAGAAATTTCTTGAAAGGAAGGCTGTTTAAATAGTTTTGATCTATGTACAAATCAAAATGAAGTAGAAGTTTATAAAATAATACAGTTGCCATATGCATTTATAGATGTTAAGAGAGTGACAAAGTCTCATATTTAAACTACTAATACCATATGAAGGGTTGTGATTTCTATTGAAAATAGAAAATCAATCGAGCTTAACACATGCTAGAAGCGTGGATAATAAATTGGAACTAAAAGATAAAAATTAATGGAAAAGAAAAGCAGCGTCACTAAGAAAATCTCCTGAAGAGATACCTCTTGAAGAGGAAGATCTCAGTCAAAGAGCTATAGCCAATGATGAGACATGGACTGAGATAATGGAACAATTAGATCCTCCAAATATGGCTACTGGAGTTGATAATCATATGAATGAAAATTATGAGATCTCAATTAATTTTGTGATACATGAGAAAAATTTGATAGAAATTAATTTATCGTCGATGATGAATTTGCCTCAATAGTAACTCTTGCTACCTCAAGAGAAAATCTGGATCTATAACTTATGAATATGAATATCAGCATAGACATGAATGACCATCATAGAAAGAGGCAATTCAGGCAGAGCTATACTCGATATTTAAACGCATGATATTCGGATTTGTTATGCTGACTCCCTAAAATGTGAAACCAATTGAGTATAAATGGGTGTTTGTCTGAAAGCGTAATGAGAATAATTAAGTTGTAAGATATAAAGCGAGACTAGTTGCCAGAATTTTTAGCAAAGACCTGGTATTGACTATGAAAAACTTATTCTCCTATCATAGATATGATTACATTCTAATATTTAATTAGTATGGTAGTTAAAAAAAGGCTTAATATGCTCATTGTGAAAATGATATTTATATTAGAGTCCCATAAGGACTAAAAGTATTAAAAAAGAATGTACATCAAACACGTGATATGTGTTCCATTAAATTCCATAAATCCCTTAATGGATTAAAGTAATATGGACGTATGTGGTATAATCACTTGATTAAATACTTATTGAAAGAAGGATATGTGAATAATACACTATATCTATTTGTATTCATAAAGGACCATATAATGGTTATATTATTATTGCAGTATATGTTGATGATTTAAATGAGACTTCTAACAAAATCTCAAAAAGTGAGTTCGAGATGAATTTAAGAGAAATAAATTTTTATATCGGCCTGTGGATCAATTATTTATCCCTAAATGAGTCATAATACACTAGTATATTTATGTGGAAAAGGTACTTAAACAATTTTGCATAGATAAATATTTTCCTTTAAGCATATTAATCTTATTCGTTCACTGGAAGTGAATAAAGACCATTTTAGACTTAAGAAGACAACAAAGAACTATTTGGTCATGAAGTACTATATTTGAGTGCTATAAGAGCACTCATGTATCTTGCAAAGTGCATCAGGTCTGATATGCATTTACAAGAAAAATTCATAGTTAGGTATAGCTCTGCATCTACCAAGAGACATGAGAGTGGTGTAAAAAATTTATTGTGTTATTTTCGAGTCAGTATTGATTTGGTTATATTTTTATATAATTCATATTTGACATTAGTCTACATACGAATGTTGGTTATTTGTCTGATCCATACAAGGATAGATCTTAAACTAAATATGTGTTTACTTATGATAATACTACAATTTTATAAAGATTTTTATGGTCATGGAGTACCTCAATAAAAATGCTCTCATTATATTGTTTGAGAATAATGCAATATGCATTGCACAAACTAAAAGTGGATATGTTATGGGTGACCGAAATAAATATATTTCACTCAAATTCTTTAATACGCATAATCTCTAGAAGAGTGATGAAATAGATATCCACTAAATTCGCTCGAGTGACAACCTAGCAGACTTATTTACTAAGTCCTCATATAATATCATATTTGAATGACTTGTTTTATTGATTGATATGTGCCGTTTTAAAATGTTGTCCTTATCAGGGGGAGTGAATCAATATAAAATTGTACTCTTTTTTCTTAGTCAAGTTTTTGTCCCATATGGTTTTCTTGACCAAAAATTTTAATGAGACAATCTGTACAATGATAGAATAGCGTATGAATTGTACTCCTTTTTCCTTAACTATGTTTTTTTTCCACTGGATTTCTAGCAAGATTTTTAATGAGACATATTCATGGCGTAAGTAATATATAAGGGGGAGTGTTATAAATAATTATTATATGTGGATATTACTTAAATATCCTTAAGTATATATTTTAGAGAGATTATAGTATAGGGCTATTTCAGTAATGTTGTATACACTAAACCCTAACTATTCCTCTATATAAGGGAAGCTAGAGTTAATCTAATAATAAGAGTTTGTAACCCATTTTCTCTCTACATATTTTTCTCTATGTTTTTTTGTTCTCTTTACTTTATTGCTTTATATTTTTTGTTATTGCCTTTGATCTGTTGTACTAATAAGCTGATTCACAACAATTTTTTATATTTATAACCTCTCAGTTTCTTTTTTTCTTTTTTCTTTTTTATATATATTTACACTTTTTTAATTTTTTTAATTTGTTTATTTTGTAATGGATAATTAATTTTATAAAATTTGTAATGATTTTGAGTTAGTTCAATAAATGTTTTATAATTTTCCTTTTTAATTACTTTTTTCTAGGGGTGTCAAAACGTGTTGGTGGGTCGTGTTCGTGTCGGGTTGATATACTCAGGTGACACGATTAGGGTCAACACGAACACGACCCATTTATTAATCGTGTCACCCTAACACGACACGAAAATTAAACGGGTTACAC
>CATKHJ010593722.1:0-19981 GCA_949750685.1 Vernicia montana | reverse complement strand
TTTAGGAACAATTGCTTAAACATCAATGTGGTTCCTTTTGCCATATCCCTTTTCAACCATATATCTCACCCAAACATGTCCAAGCGCTGACCTAGACATCATTTTGGTTCCCTATACCATCCCTCTTCGACCATGCCTCTCACCCAAACATGTCCAAGAGCTGACCTAGGCATCACTTTGGTTCCCTATACCATCCCTCTTCGACCATGTCTCTCACCCAAACATGTCTAAGAGCTGACCTAGACATCACTTTGGTTTCTTGTACCATCCCTTCTTCTGAGTTCACTATCATCAGAATCACCTTACAAACAAGCCAATTCTGATGAGGGGGCAACTGTGAACCCTCAATTTTGCACTCCTAAGATACTGCCGCAGCTTGACACCTGCTAAATTTCGTGCGCTACGCAGAGCCGGTACGGCGGTCCCGCTAGCCGATTAGCGGGCAGGGGTCAAGGGGACAGCTCCCCTTGTGGGGGTGGGGGGGCAGCGCCTCCTCGAAAAAATGGATTTTCATGCATAATATTATAAGGAGAATGACAATTTTCTGATCCCCACCGAACTTTCTGTACCAGACAGCACCTTTCTGAAAACGACTAAATTTTCCCCTAAACTGACTGCCAATAGGTCTGATAATTAATTTCGGATTCATCGACACTGATCGATAATTTTTCAGACTTCAAAATACTCCAGAAACTGACCCAGAACTTTTGAAAACTGACCCGAAAAGCTCAAAAATCGAGCCCGAGCCAGAATGCTCGTGGAGCCGCAGGCTTCCGCCGGCTTCGCCGGTGGAGCCGCGCAGAAGCCAGTGGCTTCCTCCTGCTTCTTCGCGGCGCTGCAGGCTCTACCTGCAGCTTCCGCCGGAGCAGCCGGAGGAGCCGCGTAGACGCGTGCAGCTCCGCCGCCTGTCTGCGCGGCTCCGCCCCTTTTTCAGAAATTTCAAAAATACCCCCCTTTTTTATGATTTTTTGTACCCTTTTTGGTCTTTTTCCACCCCTCCCATTTTTCCTATAAATACCCTACTCCATTTCACTTCAAAACACACCAAGCATTTGTTGAAATCCTCCACTTGTTTCCTCTCTCTCTCTCTAATTAGCTTTTAATCTCCCCATTTAATTAGTTAGTTAATTAAAAATCAATTTTAATTAACTAATTAATCTTTTTTAAAAAAATCCCTAGACTCATGACCAAGTCTAGTTACTTTAGTATACTATAAAATAATTTTATTTTATTATTTTTAAAAATAGAACCATCTTTATCATAAATGTTGCATGAACATCCTTGAATGGTAACTGTCTTTTTGCTCTGAAAAGAAGTTTGGAACAAGCATATAAAACAATGTGCTTTTTAATTGTATATATGAAAGTTCATTTTGAACAAGTATAGCTTTAACTTTTGATTGTATAGTAAAATTTTTATATGAATAAACAAAATACAGTCATTCCAACACTAATAAGTACAAAGTCATCACTCTTAAGAAAACAATAACATGCTACAATGTGAGGGCATTATGCAAGATTGCACGTAGTACCTTAAAAAAAAGGATTTGTAGTAAAAATAATAATAATAATAATAAATTTGCAGTTTGCAGCACCCTTGAGCGTTGGTGTTTATTTCATTACCAATGAATTGAGATCAACTCTACAGTTAGAGGGTGACAAGCAGAAGAATTAGTTCACTCGTGAAAACAAAAATGAATATAAAATTGAAACCAAAAGAAAATGCAATCTCTGTTCTGTGCAACTTCCTCATGTCTTTCCTATACACCTTTCATGAGGTGAAAAATCCTTGGGTATGGGTTTGAAAATTAGGGGCTTACAAGAGGTATAACGAAAATTAAGACTTCACAGGAGCATTTTCCGACAACGAGGACCCTAACTGGAGCATAAGAGGGTATACAGGGCTAAATTCCTTGTCTCCTCTTGATCTAACTTTCACAGCATAATCATCAAGTGTTGCTTTAATACCTTTCCAAATCTGATCCTCGCCTTGAGTATCTAGCCACAAAGAATACTGCAGATGTGTAAGTTTGTTTCTTTGCATCGGTGACAGCAATTCATCGGGGCCTCGGCTGTAAAGGTGGTGAAATACCACACTTGGAGGCAAATCTTGAAGAAGAGGAGATGCTTCCAGTTGAGAAGACGTCTCTAAGAAAATAAGGGGCCGAAATGCTCGAAGAGCCCGGTAGGGTGGACCAAGTTGTTCTACTGGGAACAAATTTTGGCCTACAGTTAACTCCAGCTCAGCCATGTCTCTAGCCATTCTGAGTTTCCCTGATTCTGAAAGGGGTCTTACAAGAGATGCATGTCTAATAAAGAATGTCAAAACCCGTGATGCCATGCTTCTTATAAGCTGGGTGCATATAGTTTCTGTCCCTGCAGTTGTTGCATTTGTCGAAGGTAACAGCCTAGACAAGAACTCAGTACGGAAGTGAAGAATGCACTTCTGCAACTCCTCCATGTAAGGTGAAGCATTGTTGTCCATTGCAGCATCCATGCCAAGAACACCAAAGTTCTGATCATGAATTTGCAAGATGCATGACTCAAGACGGTCAACCATTGCTTTGAACAAGGGTGTAACTGAGTCGCGAGCAACCCCATATATTGCACCCAGTGAGGGAGATAGCACATCTGCAGCAATAGTTGGCAGTCCAATAATCATAGATGATATGCGTGTGTGAACTTCTTGCAGATGCTGACACAAAGCAAAGTTCTTGACTTGTGCTGGAGTTGCAGGACCTGTAATTTGACGAGCCTCATGACCAGTAGATATCTGCCATTCAGATGCAATTTGTTATCATTCAAATAACAATGAGAGCTTTGGCAATCATGAAAAATCAAATCACAAGAAGTTTTCAGCATTGGTTTATATTTTAAAAGATTTTGCCAAGGAAGAGATAAATGTTGTAATATTAAATGATGATAAAATGACAAGCAGAGGGAATCATTTACCAGTATAGAAACTACATGATCCATAACCTCGAACTTTTGTACTAGACAATGACAATTTATAGAATTCCAAGCACAGTAAAGGCCATCAAAAGATATTAAGAAACTACTAGCATCATATTAATGCATTGCGTAGCATTGTGACAAAAAGCAAGGACCAGAGTAGCTCAACACTGGACTAACAAGTATCCATCTATATTGCATCAAAAGAAGGCCATCCCTTGGATTAAGCAGGTCACAATATGATAGAACATTCAATGGCAAGAATAGCAGGATAATAACTTTATTAGAAAGCTTTATGCAGCAATATCATCAACAATTATGAAGAACAAGAGAAGGAAAGACCAAAGAATGGAGTTGCATAAATGCTCTGACTAGGATATACAAGGGGATTATCTTTATGTGTCATATAAGGAACAATTCCACATACATGGCCCAAATAACAACAGATCATACATACAAACACAGGGAAAAGAGTATTTTCAACCAAATACCTGGTATTCAGCTCGTTGTGCAAGCAGAAGTAAAACCTTGCCAATTTCATGTAACACAAGAAGAGTCAAACGCCCATCCAAATGAACAGCTTCAATCTCTTCCTGAATACGTGATATAATTCGGGAGATTTGTTCTTTCGAGGGAACACTTCCGCGGCTGGACACTGGGAAAATACTATTTACAAGATCTGAAAGGCGACTTAAACACAAAGCCAAGAAAGCTGTCTGGAAAATTTCAATAGTTGTAACCATCTGATCTTTCCCCTCCAAGCTGATGGCTGGTAAAACCCCTTTGATGTCTGTATCCCTTGAGATCCTTTCTAGTAGATTCTCTATCATTGAGAAGAGCTTTGGATATCCCACAGTAAATATCTCCTTAACAAAACTTGACGCAGTGAAAGCAGACTTCATTTGGCTCGCAAAAGCCTTCACAAGTGCCTCCCAAACTCTATCAGTTAACATGGGATCACCCTCCTAAGTGAATAAAAGCTGATGTAAGCAAAAAGAGAGAGCGAAATAACAGAAAATCAAGATAGCACTTTCAAGTCACAAGCAGCCACAACATCAGCTTAACAAAACTTTAATAATCCATAAAAACAAAATATACATCATTTGAATCTTGAATAAACTTGATGCCTATATGGCAATATTTAGTACAAGAATGCCAGAAAGCCCGAATATAGTTCACAGCTGACCTCCTTACTTCAGTTATACTTTTATTATAATTAATAATGTTTAAGCTTTTAAGTTGCCACTACCCTATCATCTTTAACCATAATTTCCCAATTCAACCTCCATTGGAGGCTTTCTTTCTGCATATTTCTTGGATAAAATTGCAGGAAAAAAAAAAGAACAAAATTCCAACCTCATTCATCTTTTTTTATAAAGTCTACACATATAAAGACAAAATTAGCTTATGGTATTGCATCAATCTTAGTTGAACACACTCAATTTCTCAAGCCTCAACTGTTAAAATTCAGTTCCTCCTTTCCAAGCTTTCCTCAGCAATCAAGCATCAAATTCAATTAGAAGGCGAAAAAAAAAAAATTACGCACCTTGATAACCTCATCAAGTAGCAAGACATGTGTAAATGGATCCCTCTTCTTAGACAATATCCTCTGCAAATGCCAAATAGCAACCACTACAGAATGCAATTGGTCCATACAAATGCCCATCCTCTGCCATAGCGCTTCTCTGGCCTTTGCCCCTCCCCCAATTTGTGGTGTTCCACTCCCTCTTACCCCACCTGGTCCATACCCAATACCAACACCTCCAGCGGAAATGGCCTTCATATCCAACGCCACACCAACACTCTTCACCCCAATTCCTCTATACTTATTAACAAGCTGCTCCACAGTAACCTTTAGCTCTCCCAAATTATAGAACACTTGCAATCCAGTACCAACTTCAGCCTGATTCAGTCCCTCCATTCCCCTCTCCAGAACTTTCATAGCCTCATTTCGCAATCTTTCCCCAATTTCTTTAACCCAATTCAGCTCTTCATCTATACAATCAATTCCCATCAAGTCATATTCACTGCACATATTCAAGATCTCGCAATGGAGCTGCGCTGCCTTGGCCAGATCCAGCTTCTCAGGCTCTGTTTCCGACGCAGAGATCAGATCGCGGAGCTTCTTAGATAGTCGGAGAGCACGGATCGTGTATTGCAAAAGTTCAGTGGTGCAATGAAGATTGGAGACTTGGAGGGTTTTGGATTGGATGGATTTATGGGGTTCAGAAAGCTCTGATCGAACACGACGTACTGAAGATTGGAGGGAGGAGACGGCGGATCGTACGGTGGAGATAGCGTGTTCAGCATGCTTGAGAGATGATAATTGGTTGAGGAGTTCAGTGTGGCGAGAAAGGACTTCAGTGCGGAGTTGGGATTCGAGGAGGCGGATGGCATGGTGAAGATGTTCGGCGGTGGAGGCGGGGGAGCCGGAAGAGAGGGCGGCGGAGGAAAAGGAAGTGGAAGAGAAGGATGGAGAGAGAAAAGGGGAGAGAATAGGGTCTTTGGCAAAGGAGTCTAAATGGGAAGAAGTGATTGTGGGTTGTATAGAGGAAGAAGGAGTTTTGAAGGTAGAAAGTCGTTGAAGAGGAGATGCAGAAGAAGAAGAGGGGAGTGATGATCTTTGCAATGCTGCTGGCGAAGCCATTTCTCTCTTTCTCCAGTTAATTATTTTTGGCCCATCCAGTTTTAAGACTTCCTGTTTTAGCTTGGTTAAGTTTTCTAGCTCGCCGATATAGCTTCGAGATTTTTTCTTTTCTTAATAATACATAAATTTATCTTATACTTTGTATATTTTTATAATTATATCTTATTTTATTTAAAATTTTAATTATAATTTTAACCTAAATCATAATTATAAAAAAAAAAATTATTAATTAAAAGGTTTTATTAATTAAAAGGTTAAGTGACCAAATTAATCTTTAAAATTTATTATATCTTATTGTAATTTAATATTTTAATTTTAATTTAAGTTTTTTTAACTTTTTAACTTTCAATTTTGATTAATTTAATTATTAATAATTTACTAAATTTATAAAATTATAAACTTAATTAATTCTTATTAAAAATTAAAAATTAAATTGATAATATGGTATAATAAGTTATAAAATCAATTTATTTTATCCCTTAAAATTAATATAAAATTATTATTATTATTATTGAAACTAAAAATTTATTAATATGAAGAATTAAAATCCAATAAGACTGATTCCTCAATAATAGAAGGAACCACAAAAGAAATGTAGGACTAGCATAAGGATATGTTACTCTAATTAACTTGTGAGCAGACACATTAATTTGTCTCTTTGTAAATTGGATTGAAAAATTCTTGATATATTCAATTAGACTATCAAAATTTTCAATTAACTTCATGATATACTCCTAAATATCAAGAAATAAAAATAAATAACTTTTCCCCAAATTCTCAAGTAGTGGCCGAACCAATAAAAAAGAGAAAATGAGGAGAAACTTTGAGAACAATCAATTATCCAAGCTTATGATGAAATTTAGAGTAAGATTTTAGAAATTTACCTTGAAGTTTCTTGATTATTGATGGTGGAAGTGAGTTGGCCAAACCATCCTTAGTAAGAGAGAGTGTTTTTGTGTTCTTGGCAGTGTGTACAAAATGAATAGAAGAGATAAATGTAATTTTCTTTATAAGATAATGAATGATTGAGATTTGATCAAAGAAATCAATGGTGAAACTTGTATGGTTTCTCAAGGAAATTTGGATTATAAAATGATTTCTTGATAGAAAATATGATGATAGTTTTTTGTTAGATTTAATGAACCAAAATTTTGAAGATTAAAAATTGTATTAATGAAAAGTAGGGTCCACTTTCCACTAACCCAATTTTGAGCATAATATATCATCATCAAAGTCACATTTCTCTCATCACCAAGTCCATGGCCAGCCACTCTAATGGGTTTGGACCTAATCACACTTTGGTCACTTATATTAGTATACACATAAAGATTTTTGACAGTTTTTAGGAAAATGACCATTTTGCCCTTATTATAGTGTACATTACCTTAATCACTTACCAATACACATTATTAAGCATATTCACATTTATTATATTCATATTAAATATGTTCATATATTACTATCATAGAATTTAATCAAAATTCAAATAAGTACATTTAGGCACTTTTAAACATGAGTTCGGCCTTAACTATCAAATGAACATCCAATATCTCTTTCTATATTATCGTGACTATTGTTTATGAATCATATGAGCATGGGGTATTACAGCCGATCTAGAAACGACAACATAAATGTTAGGAGAATCGGCTGAGAAGTTCATAGCTCGGTTAAGAAGAATCAAGGCGTACTGCTACTAGTATCCTAGAAGTTGAGCTTGTCAATCTAGCATATTGTGGCATAAACATTACCATCAGGGATCACTATGAAGGTCACAAGTTCAAAGACTTCTATGAACTCCTTGACCGAGTCAATGGTTATGAAAGATTGCCGAAAGAGAAAGATCAGTGGAAAAAATCTTCTAAAGGAACCTATTATTGAGATCCATTAGAGATTACAGAGGTTGATCAAGATGAAGTTTCAGATTATGATGAAGAGATTTATTTGGCCGAACTCAAACCAGGTGCCCCATATGAGTGTTCAGCCTTAAGTAAACCTTCAACATTCAAGAAGAAAGCAGTAGAGCTCAACCCGAACAAAATTTCCAAAGAATACTGCTTCAACTTAAACAAAGCCAATGAAATATTTGACTGTTTACTCAAAGATAGTTAGATCACCTTATCTGCTGGTCACATAATTCCATAAGTGGAGGAACGGGCAAAGCGAGACTATTACAAGTGGCACAACTCCTTCAGGCATTATACTAATAACTACATAGTCTTCAAGAATGTTATTCAAAAGACTATCTAAAAAGGAAGGCTTGCTTTTCAAAGCAAAGGAAAAGCACTATTAGTGGAGACCAATCCATTCCCCAAGGTAGCAGTTAAGATGATCGAGATCAACACAACGGGCATCAAAATATGGGGGCAGGGGACTTGCAATTAAACCCAATTGTTCAGCCTAAGGAAAAGGTAGACTTGCAGACAAAGGCAAAAGGCAAGAGGCCTATGGTAGAGCCTGAACTACAGAAGGAGTGGGTAGATGAAAGTCATAAGGCCAGAGATCCTCAGCTTGAGCTTGGTAAGGTTAATACTTGTTTAGTTTTCCCTTCTTGTAAATCTGAGTTTCAAGTGGTACCGAAGCAAAAGGAACCAAAAAAAGATAAGGATCCCTTTACCGAACCCCAAGCTAGAAATACCATACCAAGGCATCAAAGGGAATGGAGACATGTGTTGGCTGTTCTAACCAAATTTATAGTGTTTTTAGGATATTATTTTGATTAATTTTATTTATTTCTAATTAGTTTTTAGTTGTTTTTATGTGTTTTTAAGTTAATTTCAAGTGTAGATATGTTTCAGAATGAAAAGAGGTGAAAAAGATGCAAAATCAGCATATTTTGGGTCAACATGGGCATGTTGGGTGTCGTTTGGAGTATTAGCGGATAAAATCACGTCAACACGGCCGTGTTTCCTTCAACATGGGCGTGTTGCCTTGTTTCAGTTTTGATAGCTCAGACACCCTTCGGTATTTTTTATCATAACTTAAGCTACATATATCAGAATGAGGTGATTTAAGATGCATTGGAGATCTGAGAGATAGAGATACAATTCTCTTGAAGACCTCAAAGCCTAATTAGATTATATTGTATCTAAAAAATATCGATAAACATAGTTATGCTGTTTATCAAAATGGTTGTATTGCATAAGTGAGGGGTGACATGGCAGAAAGCTTGGAAGTTGACTTTTATTAATTGAAACCCTAAAAATACATATAAATAAAATATTTTCACAAGAGCAAAAGGGAGCTAACCCTAGTAGTTGCTAGGCTCTAGGAGGAGGCACACATCATTCACCAAACTTAGATTTTCATTCCTTTTTTTCTTTACCTTTTGTAATCAAAATTGTGTTAGGTTTAGTTTTAGTTCTTGGAAAGGATTCATTGGTTATCAAGAGATTGGACCAAATATCAAGAGATTCTCCAAAGAGTTTTGATTCTTAAACTTTATTTGTTAATTTCATTTATCTTACATTAATCAATTGTTAAGATGAATGCTTTTAATTTAATTAAAGTTGAGTTTTATTCCTCTTTTGCCATGAATTGATTTTTTAATTCTAGGGTTTAGATGAATCCTATTTGATTAATATATTTGTTTAGATATATGATTTAGGGATTTCATGTCATTGTTCCATGCTTCAATTTTCTATACATGTGATCAGCTACCACATAGTATAACCTAGATATTGATGAAGGATTTAGAGATGAAAATTAATATTTGATAAAAAGAACAATGAACTTAGGGATTATAAACCCGAACAGTATTAATTCCTATGCATGCTAATGAATTGGTTTAGGGCTTAAATATGATTTCTAGTTATCTAAATTCCAACGATATGATAATTAGGTTCTAGTTGAGTTTTAATTCATTCATTGCATTTTCCTATGCATATTTAAGGTTTAATTGGATTCTAATTAGTCGAACTTGAACGATATGTTAATTAGATTCTAGTTAGGTCTTAATTGATTATATGCATCATATGCCTCATTAGGTGAAGTTGACATCTCTATAAGTTTATCCAATCTGATTACATTTTTTACATTCATTTCTTTGCTCTCATTTACATTTAATTTAATTTACTTGCAATCCAAAGCCATCTTGATTGGAGTGTTTATGACTTTTTGTTTTTGAATTTTTATTCATTAACATTAATAGAACAATTAATTTAGGATTATTCACTTCGGTATATTTCCACAACTCCTTGAGAGATCGACTTCGGGAATGAACTTATCGCTATCATACGATACGATTCGTTAATTTGCGAGTATTTAAATTTGTGTGCTTAGAATAGATATCATTTTAAGTGCATCACTGGCTCATAGATCGAGACAACACTCTGATCGATCTAGATATGAGGAAAACAGGCAAGGAAGGTAACAACCTAGGCCATTAAGTGCAAAAAATGGAGGAAAATAAAGCAAACATCCAATTGGAACAAGTCGAAAGGACCAGATTGATCAAACAAAGGATCAGCCAAAGGAAAATGGTACTTTCAGGCCAAGACATTAGCATATAGAAAGAGTGGGAAACTCATAAATCCAAAAAAAAAAAAAGCATGTTTGATAGGCTCGGCCCTAAGCAACCAAATAGGTTGACATTTACAAAGACTCATTAGAGGAGGTTGCAAAGGCAGAGATAGGCTAAAAGGGCAGCATAGGCAGTTAAAACATCTAGACTAGGAGAAAAGGTAAATGTTTGAGATAAACAGAAGGCTATGGAGGCAGAGGTTTGGCTATAAAAAGATGAAGCTAAAAGAGTCACTCTTTGAGCCAAAATTTATTGGCTTGTTGACAAGCCAAAATCTTACAAGGTGGAGGAAATCTAGCTAAGTGAGAAAAGGAGAAAGGTTTGGATGCCTAAAGCAAGACAACCCAAACCTCATCCAGAAGGGGAACCTGACCAATATTAGGAAGAGAGCATATCAACCAAGGAAGACAAAACTTCTGGGAATAAGGAAGCAAACATTAATATGGTATATTACTTGCCCAATGATTTCTTACCCAAATCAGGGCAGACATTTACCTTTGACAGAGATGTGTTAGAAGCCGAGCCAGCAGAAGAAAATGAATAAGAGGTTCGGCAACCTGTACTAATAGAAAAACCACCAACTTGCCTCACAAACTATATTCAACCACTCTATATCAAAGTTGAAGTTAATGGGGGTAATTATTAACATGGTGTTGGTTGATAATGGAGCAGCGGTGAACATTTTGCCTTTGAGCATATTGAAGAAGCTTGGTCTGAGCACAGAGGACTTTGAAAAGGTCGATATTTCAATAACCGACTTCACTAGGGGAGAGACAATGGCAGAAGGCTTCTTATCAGTATAGATGAAGGTCGATCATGAAACTCGGCTTGAGGGAATGTTTGTAGTCAATATGAAAAGTAACTACAATATCCTATTAGGTCGAGACTGGATTCATTCAAATGGTTATATCCCTTCATCCATGCATCAAATACTGCTCTTATTTAGGAAGGGGTACATTGAAATAGTCCATGATGACTTAAATCCTTTCTGGGAGGAAATGCATATGGCAGATGCATTGTTCTATGAACCTCAGACCAGAATAATAGAGTTGGTGCTTTCAAAGGATGGCAAATATGTTAGAAAGCAGCTTGAAGTAACATCCCTTGATTAGTTAAGGATTTTGGTTGAGGAATTGTATTGGCTAGCATCAGTTCAGCTCTCAAGCCTAGCATTATATTCCAATGTTTTTAATGGTTAAGTCACAACAATATAGAGAATGTTGGAAAAAGATCAGAGCTCTCGTTCGTGAGCATAACTTAGTTGTGGCCAAGTGTATCTACAAAGATGAAGAACAAGATTCTTCAGACCAATTACAACTCAAAGATCTAAAAATAGCATCTCTAAAGCTCCAGGATAAATCAACAGAAGTACAAGATCCCTTGAAGGAAATCAACTTGAGTATCGAGGAAGATGTTTAGCCTATCTTTATTAGTGCTAAGTTGAAAGCCGAATTTGAAGCAAAGTTGGTTGCTTTACTCATAGAGTTCAAAGATTGTTTTGCCTTGAACTAATGCCAGGCCTTAACCGAGATCTAGTAGAGCATCGGTTACCAATTAAGCTTGGTTATAGGCCATTCAAATAACCCATGAGAAGGATGTCCAAAGAGGTGGAAGAATTAGTTCGGGAAGAGATTAAAAGGCTCTTGGATGCTGGGTTTATCATAATGGCCACCTATGTGGAATGATTGTCAAACATCATTCCAATTATCAAGAAGAACAGGAAACTAAGGATATGCGTTGACTTTAGGAACCTAAACTTGGCCACCATGAAGGATGAATACCCTATGCCAATCTCAGATATGCTCATTGATGTTGCGAACTGCAACTTAATACTAAGTTTTAAGGATGGGTATTCGAGATATAACCAAATCAAGATAATTAAAAATGATGTGAGCAAGACAACTTTCAGATGTCCTAGGCCGATCGGAGCTTATGAATGGGTTGTGATGCCATTTGGCCTAAAGAATGTTGGAGCCACGTATCAAGGCCATGAACATTATCTTTCATGACATGATCGGTAAGTTTATGGAAGTGTACATTTATGACGTTGTGGATCAGTCTCAATAAGAAGATCAACATTTAGCTGATTTCATAAAATCCTTTGAGAGAATGAGGGAACACAAGTTGAAAATGAACCCTCTCAAGTGTGTTTTTAGGGTATTGGCTTGGAATTTCCTTGGGTTCTTGGTGCATTAAAGAGGAGTAAAAGTTAACAAGAACAAGCAAATAGCCGTTATAGAGGCACAACCTTCCCAAACTAAAAAAGAAATTCAGAGGTTGATCGGCCAGATAAACCTTTTAAGAAGGTTCATTACTAACACAACAGGGAAGCATCAGTCTTGGCGTAGTTTGTTGAAAATAAAAAATGACAGTGAGTATATAGACTGAAGAGCATTAGGAGGTTTTTTATGAGATAAAAGCCTATTTAACTTGGCCAACTGTTATGACTCCTCCAAGGTTGAATCAACCATTAATTCTTTACATTTTGGACTCTGAAGATTCCATTAGAAGTATGCTCGCATAAGAATATGAAGATTTTGAACGAGCAATTTACTATTTGAGCACAAGCCTGAACTCAAACGAGGTGAAGTATATATGAGTTGAGAAGTTTTGTTTAGCTTTATACTTCTCATGCACTAAGTTAAGGTAATATAGGCTCCTTGTAGTCATCCTTGTGATTAGCCGAACTGATGTAATCAAGTATATTCTATCTTTGTCTTTCCTAAGAAATAAAATGGGAAAATGGGTCGTGGCATTGTCCAAGTTTATTCTCCAGTATGTGCCCTAGAATGCTACCAAAGGGCAAGCTTTGGCCGATTTCTTGGCCCATCATCCAAAAAAGGATGAGCCTATTAAAAAGGAAATCAAATGTGTATTCAGTAATTCTTGGGAGATTTGGTTTGATGGTTCAAAAATAATAAGTTCGGCTGGAGCAAGAATTGTGATTACTTCACCTAGGGGTATAATAACAATGTTGGGATTTGTACTCGGGTTTCCTTGTACAAACAATCAGGCCGAATATGAAGCATTGCTGATTGGCCTTGAGGTCTTAGCTAAACTTGGAGTGCATTCGATTGATATGAAAGGGGATTCACTACTGGTAATCAAACAAGTATCTAGTGAGTATAATTGTGAATCATTTGCACTTCGGCCATACTGTAATAAGGCAATACATTTGCTTCAAAGCTTTGCACATTTTTCCTTGAAATATGCATTAAGGGAGGGCCGATAATGAAGTAGCAAACCAACTTGCTCAAGGGGCATCTAGCTATTTGGCATGGTTCGATGAGGTTCCCCTTGAATACAAGCTGACCTCGATACTATTCATCAAAGGTATAGATCGGCTTAAAAAGAAAGTGGAGAAGCACTAGGGTATCTTCATCATTAACTAAATCAAAGATTGGAGGATTGAGTTAATTGAGTATTTGAAAGATCCTTCCTTCGGGGCAGATCACAAGACCAAGCTTATCGCTCTAAGATTTTAGCAAGATGAAGGTGAATTATATAGAAGGAACCCTAGTGAGGAGTTACTATTATGCCTTGGCCAAAAAGAAGCAATGCTAGTTATGGCTGAGGTACATAAAGGCCTTGCAAGGGCTAATCAGTCTAGTAAGTTAATGGGGTAGCTTTTGGAGCAGCATGGTTATTGGTGGCCAAGCATGGAAAAAGATTTTTTCAGATATGCTAAGAGGTGCAAAGCTTGCTAAAAACATGGGTTGATCTAGTTATCTCATGTTGATGAATTGCACTCAGTGATCAAGCCTTAGCCTTTTAGGGGATGGGTTGTGAACTACACTTGGGAGCCTGGTGAGGAAGGCAATAGCCTTTTCCATCATAAGAAAAGTTCGCAAGTCTCAATTTTAAGAATTTAAGAGGATAAAAATTTTAAATCATGAAAAATCTAAAATTTTAAAGATTGACCTTTCAATGAGGGGAATAGACCCAGGCCTACGCCCTATGGCAGGGGCCCGATCCAAGGTCTACACCCCGCACAAGGCTATTCCTAAGTTTTTTGAAATTCCCGCACCCCATGCATGGGGTGCAGATCCAAGCCCGCGCCCCACGTGTTCAGCCAAAATTTTCTTTGTCTGATCCATTCGAAACCTATATGGTAAGAGAAGATTCATGGATTATTTCTTAAATAAAATTGATTCATTTCCTAAATAAAAGATCTTACTAAATATATTCTTACTAAAAATGAATGGGAGCTCCATCCTATAAATAGAGGATGGAGCCTCCATTTGATGGGGGAAAAGGGGAGAAGAGAGGACATTTGTTAAGAATTGGCAGCTTAGAATACAAAAACAGAACTCTAAAACACTAATACAAAAACAGAACTCTAAAACACTTATAACCCGTGATACTTGTGAATAATTCTTGTGAGGAAGAAACAGGTAAATAAATGAAAGCCACCGAGGGCTAAATCCATCAACCTAGGTGTGAACGCTTAATTTTCATCCATGAAACCTGATGATGAGGAACAAAATGGTTCTCTTTGAAGAGTAGTTCAAAAACTTGGACTTTTGGGGTTAAAAGTAAGAAATTTGAAGTTTTTTAAAAAACTCTTTAGAAAATAGTCTAGATTTGAAAATATGAAAATGAATTTCGAATTTTTAGATTTGATTAATGAAATCCTTAAGATTTAAGGGTAAAAAAAATGAATTTTAGAAAATTACACTTTGATCCTTAATGGGAAAGGGAAAATTATGATTTGGTCCCTCAAAGTTAACAAAAGTTGAGTTCATGCCCTGTGCCACATGCCTGGGGCGCACAAGCCTTCCCGACCCACCCAAACACCTTAGAATCCATTTTGGATAGGAATAAGGTTGTTGGGGATTCGATTTATCTCTCAAAGTTGATTTATCCTCTCTGATTATCTAAATAAATTCAAATTTTAAAAGGAAAAAATATATAAAGTATATTTTCTATTTTTCAAAGAAAGAGAAATTCTAAGAAAAAGAACTCTAAATAAAAAATACGTTTTTCTAAACTCTCTCTTTTTAAAAACCTTCTCTGAATCTAAAGTGCAAAAAAAAAAAAAAAAAAAAAAAACACAAAAACTTCAAAGAAATAAAAACCTTGTGTACTACTCTCCAAGAAGACAAAGAAGGTAATTTCAATCTGGTTACTTGAGGGTTTAATCCCCAAACTAATGACTTCCATTGCCTCAGATCCTCCTAGGATCTGATTTAGCTAAGGGATAGGTTTGTTTAAGGGGATTTGGTTGTTTTTCATGCTTTACATTCAATACGGCATATTTATTGGTTCATGCATTCTTCCTTTTTATTATCCTTGAATCTGTAATGTTAGTTCAATTTTTCTGTTAATTAGATGATGTTATGGTTGAATGGAGGAGGATCAAAATAAGTTTTTGGTCAATCTCCATTCCGAATTTCAGATTATATTTGTTAGTATAGTTCTTTTGCCATTTTCATTGTTTTGTAAGAATGATTGTTTTAATTGATTTTCTATTGTAAATGCATCTTTGGCATGGAGTTTTATTTTTGATTTTATATGTGTATGTGAATTTACATTGAGTTTCAGAAGCAAAGGTGAATTGAGACTGGTTATCAATTGCCTTTGCCTTCTTTTGTTCATGTCCTTTTTTGTAGTCTTTTTTCCTTTTGATTTTGATTAATATGATCATAGGCTCTATAAGTATTTTGTTTTACTTATTTTCTTGTGTATTCTGTAATTCTAATTTTTCATATGATTAGAGTAATTTAAAGCATGTTTAAATTAGAATCAAAAGTGCATATTGTAGTTCTTCATGTTCTTGTTTGTTCCTTTTATTTTCTTTTAATTTGATTTTCATAACGAATTCTTTGAGCTTTGGTGAATTTAGAGCCTTCTGAAAAGTTGTATTAGAGGTTAAGATTGAAGAGTTACATAAAGGAGCGAACCGGAGTCCGATCAGAGGCATCTGAAGAAGCCCTTTGCCCGTGTGTGCGCCCCATGCTAGGGGCGCATCCCCCTGCCATGTGCCCCTAACATGTGGCATAGAAGGGGGCATACGCCCCTAGGCCCCTAGATAGTTCTTTTTTTTCACTCTTTTGTACTTTTAATGATTATTAGGGCTTCCAGAGCCTCCCTTAGGTCCGCTAGGGTTTAAGTTTAGGTCTAATAAGTAGTTTTGGTTTCTTTTTTATTTTATTTTCAATTTTTGGGTTGTAAATTAATTCCTTCACCTTTCGAAGGAGCCCCTCCCCAAATCCCTGATATTTTTGTTATAGACTTAGGTTTGTTTGATCAATAACATATTTGGTAAATATATCCTTATTGTTTTAAGCATGAAAATAGAATCAATTTGGTTAATCACCTTAAATATGCATATTTTAGGTTTAATTAATTACATAATTTCCTTAGAACTTGTACATGATTAAGTTGTTTGATTTGAGTGGAAGTATGATTAGGTGTTTTTAACTTTTGTTTTAATTTGTTTATTTGAGAATTGAACTTCATAATTTGATAGAAATGCATGAATTAGATTAATGAATTAGGATTGAATTTGGCATGATTAGAAACCAACTAATTGGGCTAAATTGTATATTAGTAATTAATTTGGTAACTTTAAGCATCACATAAAAATTAGGGTTTAAGTGCTTGTTTACTTTTATTGATTTATTTAATTTTAGCAAATTAATTGAATTGGATTGAATTGTATAATTTGATATATAAATGTCATATAAATAAAAAAGCCCAATAAGCCTATTTAAGCTAAGCATTAACATAGACTAATAAATGGAAGTTAACCTCACAGTTGGGTGAGCTTGGGTGCCTAACACCTTCCTAAACCTATACCTAACTTTCCTTACCCAGAATCTCAAAAATTCAGATGGTTAGGTAAAAAGCAAGGAATATAGTCACCCATTTTTCCTAGTTTTTAAAAATTAGGTGGCATCTCTGTCTTCTAATGGGCCTCGGTCCATTTGTCCTTCCCCTAATTTTCTATTGGAAAGAATTGCAGGGTCACATCCACCCGTAGCCAGAAACCTGGTCATGAAAGTGGCGACAAACCTGGTCACGAAAGTGGCGACTCCACTGGGGGAAATGAGAAGTTGATTCTGACTGGTTTTTATTAATTCTTAGCTTTTTTGGGCTTGGTGGGCCTGTATCACTACACTTTTCACACAAGAACCCCTACCCTAAACCCTGTGTAATGTTGAGGAAAGGGTCCCTTTGCTCCATTCGACCTCTGGGATCCTCAATTGGCATTACCACTCGCAAGCCTGTATCTTTAGGTACAAAAAGACTTGGGCAAATATTGCTTGTACCTTTGGGCCTCCAATTCAATGGGATATGAGCCCATCTCTCGCTTGTGGGAGCCTTAAGCCGTAAGCCAAACAAAGCCCATGTAGTGACTTAGAAATTTCCTTTAGGACTTACCAAATGTGTTTTATGCATGTATGAATTCAAGCCCAGCATTCTTACTGGATTTCAAGTGGTCTAAACAAATGGGCTTGGATCATAGATTGTTTGATCTCTGCCTGTTTATTTTAGAGAGTTATGCATGAAACGGGCTTGTGGTCCGCCGTTGGATCATTAAGCCAAGGCCCAAAATCCTAGGAAAGAAAGACTAAAACCAACACGTGTGTGGGAGAAATGAGGTTGGAAGGTTTATGACTTGCGCATGTGTTTTTTGTATACAATTGTTCATGCATCATATAGGTTTAGTAATCATACCATCATACTAACCTATTTGTTCTTTCATCCATTTAGGAACATCTCCATTATGTCTAATTTTGGAACCAAACCCATGGACTCCTTTGAAAAAGATGAAGCCTTTATGAGGATAGTTAGATCAGAACTGAATCAGTTGAGGGAGGAAGTCCAAGCTACCATTAGAAGAGTGGTCTGATATGAGTTGGACCATATGATGGACAAGATCAAAGCTGAGATGAAGCAGACCATCTGGGATAGTTTGAGAGGGCTACCTATGCATGTGGAAGAACCCAAAGTCAAAAAGGTTAGGGGGTAGTCTAGCCCAACAAAGGTCAAACCACCAAGAGAATTCATTAGCTTGGGAAAGCCCATGTCCGAGATCTTTGAGGAACTAGAAAAGGGAGGCCTATTGCAACCCATAGGTCTAACCCCATTGCCTTTAAGGTTCAATGCCAATGCCTATTATCGCTTCCACCAAGTTTTGGGGCATGACACCGATCAATGCAGATGCTTAAAACATGAGATCCATGACTTGATTGACAGCGAGAAACTTTCCATCTCAACTGTGAAGCCCGATGCATGAAGACCTCTAATGAAGATAAATCTTAGGCTTGGGGGTTAGAATAAAGATAGTTTTTGTTATGTATCTATAAAACTTCAATGATGAAATAAAATGATGAGTTTTGCTTTGAACACTTGAAGTGAGTTGTGAGACAAAAAAATACAAAAGAATAAAACAGAGAAAAACATGGAATAAAAGATGATAGCCCTGTTTGGAGTCTCACATTGAGGCCTTAGCTAAAAGTTAAGGGCCAAAGAGAGAAAATAGTTAGCTAGAAAACCTAAAAAGGCTAGCTAATAACAAGTGTTTATAATGAAAGACAACCGAGGGGGCAAAAAGCTGAAGAAGTATGGCTTTATTTAGTTCAAAGGTGTTCTGAGATCCAAGTTTTCCAAAGAAAGATACATGGAGATATTGCATTAGTTTTGCATTCACAAGCATTGCATCATTCTAACTCCTATAACCATCTAAGGATGACTTTTCTGTGAATCAGAATGGCCTCGTCAAGCAAGGAAATTATCCAAGATTCGAACGAAGAAGACTTGGCCTTGCTTAACAAGCTCGAAGATGTTGCTGTTGAACCTAAGGCCATTGACACTGAACCCATAATGACTAGAAAGAGGGCCAATTTTGAACTTGAGATGCCGAGGTTTGATTTTGAAGTCCGAGCTAGCAAGAAGCCATACGATAGTATGATAATTGATGAATTGAGTCAAGAAACGGCTACAATAATTCAGGAAGTTGATGTCGAGCTGGAGAAAGCTTTGGGATATTGTGAACCCTGAATTTTGCACCGTATGAACCCTCGGACATGCGATTAAGCCTCAAAAACTGAAACGGGCAAGAAACGGTCGAAAAATCTAACGAATCGGCCCGTCTAACCTTAAGGACCGCACAGGCCCTGTGCGGTCCCAAAAAGGGGCTGTGCGGTCCCCCTTCTTCTGTGAGGTCTGTCTTCTGCTGTGCTGTCCAGAATGCTCCGTGTGCAGTTCCAGAAGGCCTGTGTGCGGTTTCGAGCTTCAGAACACTAAATCCCACATCGAAAAAACACAAAAACTTCCCTAGCTATTTTTCCTATATAAACTAGCCCTCCCAACTCACTTCTACGCAAGTTAACACACAAAAGCTAGCTAAATCAAGCCTAATTGGTTAAAAGCTAGCCCCTTTTTTAAAGGCTTGGTTCGAAAAGAGCTGCCTTTTAGTTCAAAGTTTTGTTCTTGTTGGGTGGTTGTCTGTGGGTTCTCTCAAGCCAGTTCGAGAGGGTCCTAAGAGCCATCCGAGTAGCCATTAGGAGGCTTTGGTTCCGCCAAGTCGAGTCAAGGTGGAATTGCGATCCGGTCGCCCGCTCCGTCCATACGTCCCGAAGCCTCGTCATCAAAAGGTATTTATTTTCTTCATTTTTCATTTATTTATTTATTTGTTTTGAAGTTTGTTTTGCTTTCTTTGCTTGTTTTTGTTTGCTTTTAGTTTTCTTTTAGCTTAGTTCCTTTTATTGCTAGTTTTCTTTTAGCTTAGTTTCTTTTATTTTTTAGCTTAGTTTCCTTTATTGCTTTCCTTTATTGTTATTTCCCTTTGCATGTTCCCCTTTTCTTTTGTTCCCTTTCTTTTAAGTTCTTTTATTATAGCTTAGTCATTGCTTT
>CATKHJ010593637.1:0-12868 GCA_949750685.1 Vernicia montana | reverse complement strand
CTTATTAAGAGCTGAATTGAGTAGCGGTTATGGAGGGCCGGTCTCTGAATCTGAATCATGCATTTAACGATGAAAAATATCCTGGTAAAGGATCTTACTTGCTGCTAAATTATTGTTGGTAATTAAGTTCCTGCATATTTCAGGAAAATCTTACCCACTTGGAATCTTGTGCTATAGTTATTAGACAAACCCTCTTCCCCCTCATCAAGTTTGTATATTTATGTCTGGATTTTTATTTTTATGCAATTTTAGCAAGAAAAATTTGTTGGGCCCACGGGTACCATAATGCGGAATAATAACAATCAACAAAAATAACACCAGTAATTTAACGTGGTTCACCCTTAATTTAGGGCTACGTCCACGGGACAAATTCCGAATAAAATACTTCCATTATTACTAATAGTAGGTATAAGAGAGTCTTTTCTAGATTAAATCTAGAGGCAATACAATATTATAATGAGATAAACTCAAAATAGTAACACTCACAGTGTTTCCCAAAAATATCCCAAGTATTTTTCTCACTATTTTGTTACTCCCCTTTTTAGGAATTATTTCCTAAAACTACATAAAAATCTCTCTCTCTCGAATTTTTCTTCAGAGAAAAATTATTCTCTGGCTTGTTAGAATTGCTCTTGCAATTGCTTTCTGCTTCTATGAATTTGCCTTCAATTTGCATGGCTATTTATAGCCATGCAAAGACTAAAATTTCTAAAAGGAAATTTGGTTGTTGAGCTATCAAAGAAAAATAAGGATTGGCGGTGGATTCTTTTTTGATCTTTTTTTTTTTAATTTCAAATGTGTGGGTCCCTCCATTGAGAGGGACACCACTACAGATATTCCTATTGTTAAGGTGGAACCGAATATGTTGTAGGGACAAAAGGGCCAAATTAGTTCTTAAATTTGGCACTTAGGGATAAATTAGGACAAAATAATCTTTTTTGTCATTAAAGTTATCATACTTGGCAATTTTTATTATATTAGTCATTGGTCAAATTTTGGGCAATGCGTGTGCTATAAAATCAGACGAAATAACATTAATTTCATAAGTCTGTTTGGCATAGCTTTTCGAAAAAGTGTTTTTCTAAATTTTTTTTTTCAGTTTTTTCAGTTTTGAAAAAAAATGTGAATAAATGTTTTTCCAAAAAACATGATTGAAAAAAACAATTTTAAAAAATAATCAATTAAATAAAAAAATTCAAAAAGTGCTATTTAGCCTCCAAAAGCTATTGTGTGATTAATTAATATATTAATGATTAATGAAAAAAAATATAGCACGATATTAATTTATGTGATTATAAGTTAGGTTTTAATTTTTTATCGCCCCTTGTTAGATTTTCTAATCCGTCCCTGTTTGAATGTTATTTATAGATATTAATGAAGGATATTTTGGATTTTATAATTCTTATGTTCATTTGATTGTTTAATTTTTGTTTTATCCCTAGAATTCAATTTTTAATACTAAATAAAGATGTGTATAATGATCAACTAAATATCATCAATTTCATTCATTAAAACATTTAATCATTATACAATATCGAAAAATAACTTCACTTATACCTCTAAAACTTAAATTTAATTGATTACTATTACCCTGTAGGCTAAAAAAATACTTTTTGAATTTTTTATTTAATTGATTGATTTTTTTTTGAAACTGTTTTTTTTCAATTCTGCTTTTTGAAAAAATATCTATTCACCTGTTTTTTTCAAAAGTACTTTTCAAAACTGAAAAAACTAAAAAAACAAAAATTCTTTTAAAAAACACTTTTCTGAAAAGTTATGCCAAACAAAATTTATGAAATGAACACTATTTCGTCTGATTTTATGCACACGTACTGGCCAAAGTTTAACTAAGGACTAATTTGACAAAAATTGTCAAGTATGAGGACTTTGATGATAAAAAAAAGTGATTTTGTCGTGATTTGTTCCTAAATGCCAAAATTTCAAGGACTAATTTGGACCTTTTGTATGTTGTAGGAGCTTTTTGACCTTTGCTATAGAATTAGGATCCTCTCAAGTTCATCCCAATATGATATATCATGTTAATATAATTTTTACATTTAAATGTAAAATAAACTGTTAGGATTTATTTTTACGTTATAACTACTTATTCTCATAAATTTGAAATTTTAATTTTTAAATAAATCTCTTGAGATAATTTGATCTTGAGGTATCATTGATTGATAATACCATTATTGGCCTCAAAAATTATATTAAAATAAAAGAAATTGGAATTAATTTATATTTTAATTTATAAATAGATAAATTTTTTTTTTAATATGAATCTTTTGTAGTAAACTTAAATGAGGCAAAACTTAAATTGCTACCTAAACTTTAGTAAAAAGCTCAATTAAGTTCTTATACTTTAATTTTATCTAATTTTAAATCACTTACCTTTAATTTTTAATCAATTTGCTCCTTTTACTCTACTTTTTAGTCAATTTGCTTTTAAAAAAGCAAGCTTTGAGCAACTTCATTATCAACAACCTCTAAATCATCATTCACTGGAATCAATGTAACATAAGTGTCATTAATTATTCCACCATAGAGATCTTTATCAAAAGTTAGGGAGGGTGAGCGCGACAAACTCGTACTCTATTTTTCTTCAAGTTTTCGCTATCTCTAGATCCATAGATGAATTGAATAAGATTTGATTCGTTTTGTGCCTTTATATATGTTACAAATAATTTAAAACTCTAGAAAGCAAATACAACGGCATAAGGAACCAATAAATGTTGATGATATATTACTTAGAGGGAATGATGTACCAATGCTGCAATTTGTAAGGGTTTAGCTCTCCAAGAATTTCTCCATCAAAGATTTAGGAGAAGTTGACTATGTTTTGGGCATAAAGATCTATAAAGATAGATCAAAGAGACTGCTAGGATTGTCTCAATCTATTTACATAGACAAAGTCATTAAAAAGTTTAGTACGGAAAACTATGAAAAGTGTGCTTTGCCTATGTGCGATAAATAAATAAGTCATTAGTACATTTAATAATAAAAATATTTATTTATTTATTCTATTCTATTTTAATTGTATTTAAATTGATTGTGAAAAATATAATAAAGCACTTAGAATAATGTTAAAGTAAAAAGATTATGATAAGGTGTGTCATGATTATGTGTGGTGTCTTTATGACAACGTGATTCTTTTAAGTTCGCAGCCTTGTAAACGATGGTTTGGATAAATCAAATCGGAGAAAATGAGTTGCCACTCGATTTTAGGTATTACAGAGACCACAAATGAAAAATATTTTTTTCCTCTAGAAAATGAGTGAGCTTGTATTCCTAGCAGAGCATCGAGCCACCTTAACTAGTCAGAGATCTAGGTAAGGAAATTAGGTACGAATTGGAGAAGGTGTTAGGTAGCCCAATCCGCTTGGCCATTATAGCCAATTTCCACTTTAGCTAAAGGCTTTAATAAAAGAGAACTTGAATATGCTTTTAATGAATGAGCAATTTATATATGCAACATTATATGAGATATATAAAACATTATGATATGAATATTCATGCAAAAGGCACATTAATCCTAAAAGGAAAGGAGAAATGAGTCCTCTAATCAACCTAACAAGTATAAGTGCGCAATCCATCGAAAGTTAATATCTTCCATACAATCATGCATTTAACACCCTCATAAAGAAAGGGGAAGAGAAATGATTACAACCCAATAATTGATATAAAGCCTATACTAAAGAAAGGGAAGGAGAAATGATATTTGATTGCTTAAACATTTTAATAGCCTTCTCATAGCCTTTGGTTTGCTTTGGGCCCATATATGCAAGGCTCATTTGCCTTAGCATGCCCATAAGCTTATTTAGCTTATGACCTAACTTCTCCATAGGGAAACCTACATGGTTAGCCTCAAACAAACAACACATATTGTAACATGTAACCAAGTTGAATGCAAACAATCATTTCTTTTGCAAAGAACTACCTTAAAAGTATGAACTATTATCCTTTGGACGTTCAAATGCACAAGTTAACGAAGGAAAACAAGTAAGGTAGTAGCATATATGCATCTAAATGAACAAAACGATTTAATTTAAAAATAATTTTAATACACAAACATCAAGACATAGCTTAAATATGCCATCTTGCATGTTAAAGCACCAAAACTAACCATTTAGCATAATGTAAAATCGTGGCAGTAACATGTATGATATACATAACTCATGAAATATATTTTTAAGTTTAAACATAATCTAAAAGCATAAAGTTATGGTTTTGATACATAAAATTGCATTTGGGTGTGAGGTCTTGCTCGAGCATCGGTCCAGTTCGCTTAAGAATTAGAATACTCTTTCGGGTTCAAACTCACGGATGAAGCGACTATCGCTTTATCTAGCAAATTAATTCTTTAAATTGAAAAATTATTTTGGGAGTCGTCACTTTAATTAATTCTTTTATTAATTTGAAAAATATAAGGAAAAAATCCCTTTTAGACTCCAATCAAGATTATCCTAAAGGAAAATGCACTAGTCCTTCGAAACCAAGGAAGATTCGGGGACTAAGTTTTTGGTTTATTAAAAAGGTGTTTGGCTTATTAATGTAAGAACAACTTTATGAAAAATGATTTCATGAACAAGTAAATAATGAAATGACAATAAAGAAATAAAATGGCATTAAGGATGAATAACAATTATAAAACAAATAAAGAATAAGAAAGAAGAAAGAAGAAAGAAGAAAGAAGAAAGAAGAAAGAAGAAAGAAGAAAGAAGAAAGAAGTAAAAAATAATTAAAATTACATTTAAAATAAAAGAGATAGGAGATATCTCCTCTAACCCTTATGGGTATTAGGAAGATCACACATTCCCTAAAATAAGAAGGTGATAAGGAAGAGAAGTTGTTTATTTTAGGTTTGGATTTGTTACTTGAGAATTTGACATCAAGTATGCCTACGTATCCTTTTGAATGAGAATCAAAACTCACATAGTTCTTTTCATTTTGCAATGGAAGGTTTGTTCATTTTATCTTTAATTTATCATATTTTGGTGATTTTTGAAAGAAAGTGTAGAAGAAGGTGATTTACCTTAAATTGAGAGAAGAATGTGTTTTACCTTGGCTCTTTTGAGTTAAAGGAAGAAGGTGGTCGAAATGCCTTATCATATCAAAGTTCCAATTTTCAAAATGCAAAGGTATAAAAATATATCCAAAATCTTCAAGTCAAGTCAAATAAAAAAAAATGACTTGGTCACCACACCAAGGGAATGAAAATAAGTAAAAAATATTAAAAACCTAATTTAATCTAAGGAGAACTAAATTAGGCGGACTAAAACCAAAGAGGAATTAACCTTAGGAATCTTTTATGAAGAAAAATATAGAGAAGATTAGAAAGATGCAAAGACAACTGTCAACTAACATCCAAGGGTGAGTTAGAATGAGATGGGAAGGCTCCTATTTATAGGAAAAAGAGTGGAGAAATAAGTTGTGAACTTTCGATGTGGGATTTTGGAGTGTTCCTTTTATAGATGGGGTTTAGTGGGTTAAAACTTGCCAAATTGCGATGTGGGATTGAAAAAAAGAATAGGAAAATACAAGTTTTGGAAGGTGCAAAATTACGTGTTCCCAATTTGCCCCTCATCATGGTTTCTTTTCTTGAAAAGTAATCATGATGATAGTGAACACAAGCCACCATAGTCAAATCAGGTGAAGGATCCTAAGGTTATCCTATAATAGTCAATTCTAGGTCTAATCTAGAAGAATGTGACCTAACTTTGTGCTAGGTTGATACTGATGCTATGTCGGATCTAAGCATGTAAGATATGAAATCTAAGGCTATCTTAGGAAGGTCTGACAAGTCTTGGTTTGTTTGGTGTTAAGACTCTGAGTCTAGTATGAAGTGCATCCTAAGTCTTAATCTAGGCATGAAAAAATATAAATGCATTTATGAACTGGATAATTTAAACCAGTGAAAGGTCGATCTAAACCGCTATGGTATTAGGGTGCGTGAGATTTTCTGAAAAGCATCATATTCGATTATGATTTTAGAAAGATGCCTCACTTTTGAGGGATGGTGATTTGAAAGGAATGTGACTAAGTAACTTTGACGGTCATTAAGGATACAGAGTTTTGGCATTTTGTTTGGCCTTGGTTTGTCTACACACTTTAGACTTGATCATGGGTCCTAGGACTCGTCCGCCCGCTTTGCCCAACTAAAAGACGGGTTTGGATAAATGATTTTTCCTCCAAGCCTGATCCGGCACCCTAAGAAGCCGACTATTTTTCGGCCAGGTTTGAAATTTGCTATATGAAGCCCAACTAGGCCCGGCCCGGCCATATATATATATATATCCGCTCAGCCCGACTAAAAGACGAGCCTGGATAAATGATTTTTCTGCCAAGCTCGACTCGACACCCAAATAAGTCAACTATTTTTCGGCCGGGTTTGGAATTTGCTATATAAAGCCCAACAAGGCCCGACCCGATATATATATATATATAAAATGCAATATTAAGATTCAAAATTCATAACTTTTAGGTTCTAAATCTAATTTAACCAATATACTAGTTGAATAATGTTGACAAATTATGTTAAAATATATTTATATTTTAAAATATTTTTTACTAAAATTTGAATTTAATATGTTAAATTTTTTCTTTTTAATTTGCCCATTTTTCTTTATTTAAGGAAAAAATAATTGGAATTGTGGGTTGGATTGGGCAGGATTTAGGAATATATATTTTAAATGGGTCCAAGCCTAGACAAAGGTTTAGGCTCCATTAATTAGGCCGAGTCGAATTTGGATTTAATATAAAAATATCTGATCCGACAAGGCCTGACTCGAACCTAGCCCAGCTCGTAAGATGAATAGGTTTATTGAACTTATTGTTAAGAAATAAAAAAATACTAATGAAATAAGCAAATAATTTTTAATATTTTTAACATATATATATATATATATATATATATATATATATATATTAGTTGTGTTAGTGTGGCTTATAGTAAAATTTATAGAATTTAAATATACAAAAATTAAATAAAAGAATATATAAATACAAATAGATATAAATATTTAGTTTCAAAATAAAATAGATTGTTTATTATTAATTTTTTAATATTGGAATTTACTATTTAAGATATTGATGTATTAAATATTGGTATATTACTTTGCCTGAACTTTTAAAATTTTATTGTGCTAATAATTTTAGTTATTTGTACAATAAAATTTTGATATGTGAAAATATATATAGACTTATAAAAAAATTAAAAAAATAATTACTTTGTTAATGACCTAATTACTATATTAATGACTTAACTAATTTGAATAGGTACGAGTTATCGAAAAATATTAAACTAATACATAATATGATTTTACATGTAATTTATATAATACCCTATGCTCATATAATTCGTAAACAATAGTTATAATAACATAGAAAGAAAAATTGGATATTCATTTGATCGTTAAGGTCGAACTCATGTTCAAAAGTGCCTAAATGTACTTATTTGAATTTTGAGTAAATTCCATGATAATGCTATATGAATATGTTTAATATGAATATGATAAATGTGAATATGCTTAATAATGGTGAGTGATTAAGGTAATGTACACTGTAATAAGGGCAATTGTCATTTCTCAAAAACTGTTAAAAATCTTCATGAGTATACTAATATAAGTGACTAAAGTGTTATTAGGCCCAAGTCCAATGGAGTAGCCGGCCATGGACTAGTGATGGGAGATATATGATTTTGATGATGATATTTTATGCTACAAAATTGGGTTAGTGGAAAGTGGGGCGCACTTTCCACTAACACAATTTTTAATTCTCAAAATTTTAGTTTATTGAATCTACTAAAAACTATCATCATATTTTCTATCAAGAAATCATTTTATAATCCAAGTTTCTTTAAGAAGCCATATAAGATCCAGCATTCATTTCTTTGATCAAATCCCAACCATCCATTATCTTAAAAAGGAAATTTCCTTCATCACTTCTCTTCATTTTCTACACACTTCTAAGAATACAAAAAAAATTTCTTTTGCCAAGGGTGGTTCAGCCAACACTGCTTCACCTTCAAGAATTAGGAAACTTCAAGGCAAATCTCTAAAACCTTTCTCTAAATTTCATCCCAAACTTAGATAATTGATTGTTTTACTAACTTCTCAAAGCTTCTCTTTCTTTCCTCTTCTTTACTTGGTTTGACCTATACTTAAAGAATTGGAAAATTTTATTTATTTTTATTTTTTGATGTTTATGAGTGTATCATAAAGCCAATTAAAAGATTTGATAGTCTAATTAAGTATAGAATGCATGATAAAGTTTGATTTGATCTTGTATTTTGAAATTGGGATGTAGGGTTCGGTTTAGGCAGAATATTGAGAAGCCAATTATGTGATTGTAGAGACAGAAATTGAGAAAATGTTAAACATAAAAGTTGTAGTATTATGTCTTAAATATAGACATATAAAAGGGTTTGATGAAATTCCTTAAGGATAATGAGATATCCTCCCTACAATAAAACTGACCCAGAATTCTAGGTTATTGAGCAATCTGAAATTGATTGAGCTAATTGAAGACTTATTAGACATAATTTAGAAGCAAACATAAAAGTTGTAGATATATATCTTAAGTATAAGCTCACAAAATAAATTTGAGATATTTGATGTGTGTAGAGAGAAATCACACTTAAACTGAAATTGGTACTGTTTACAGACGGAATGGGTAATCCAAATTAGAGTAGCTTAATTCATGACTTTAGAGACTAAATTAGGCCAAGTATAAAACATGAAAAATGATAATTTACCTGTTTATAAGATCTAAATAAAAAGAAATTTTAATTGGATATATATATATTTTGAGTTATACTCAAATGAATGTGAAGGGGTTAGTATGCCCCTGTAACAGAGACATAACCAAATTAGAATAGTCATCAAGTTTTCTGTAGAATGAATTTTAGGTTTAATTCTGGATATATTATAAATTCATATGTCTAGTTTATGGTGCAAAAATAATCAACTCATTTTGATTAACAAATCATGATAAATGACAAAAACAAGACCACAAGGTTAGGTTATATAATTAAGTAATAAATGGAAATGTAATGTTTTAATCTTATTATTAGTGACCCAATGAATCCTATATGTATGTAAGAAATGAATGATGATTAGTGAGAATAATGAATATTGAATTAAGTATATTTATCAAATATGAATCTAACTTGAGAATTAATTGAATTATTATAAAGTGAATTTATTTAACTTGGTTAAGGTTTTATCATTTCACCTATTTGGCTATCTTGGAATGTAGGAATTGTAATTTTTTAATTGATGATGATTATGTGTGTAATCCTTTCATGAAATGAATTATGCAAAATGAAATTGAAATGAGCATAAGCGAAAAATGTGAATTGATGGTATACACCCTATGCCATTCAGCCATTACATGATATTGAATATGGATGTCTCTTAAATGGTAATATGTGTATATGTATGCTATGTGTGATAACTTGAATTGATATTAGATGATTGGTATGTATTAGATGTAGTTTTAGTAGTACTAGAGTTAGGATTGGAATAGTCAAGTTAACAAAGTGTTTAATGGTACTCAATTGAATGACATGAATGGTATGTTTCATTGTAGAACCTAAAGGATAAGATAGGGAAAGTGTTACGGATACCAAGGAGCACCACTTCTGTTGTGTTAAGAGCTTATGCTAGGAACTAAGGAGTAGAGGTGAGTATATAATATTTTAATATGGTATGGACATTTGACCTTGAATTATCATTTAATTGATATGTATGTATATATATTACTAAAAGTCCTAGAAATCCTTAATGTAAACCTTACACTACCATTGTCATTCAAATCCTTGTGCTAGGACTATACTTGATGGCTTTCAGTCTAATTGCTATTCATTGATGGCCTTCGGCCTAATTGCTATTCATTGATGGATTTCAGCCCATTTTTTACTTCATTGATGGCCTTCGAACCAACTGTTAAACTACTAATTCAATTGAACACTCCAAGGTTCATTTAAAACCATTATTGAAATTGTAAAAACCATTATTGATAATTTGGTGAATATCCATATGATTTATTGTTTACATATTATGAACTCTTATTAAATGAAATTCTTTATAAGCAGAAATCCCCAACTGATGTGGGGTTATACATCAGTCATGTGCACATGGTAAGAAGGCCCGTCGAATAGAGATAATGTATCTGCCCTAGCTGGAAGGGGGTCCTAGCCGTGAGACCTGATCATTCTTTCACTCCAGCGGTCAGTGTGAGTGAGCAAGGCATTAGCAGCCACTCTATTTATTTATCAGTGGGAAGCACACCGCTTCCAAATTTATTGATTTCTGCTAAAGTGATAATAAATGATTAACCATTGAATATGAATCCTTTATTGATATCAAATATTACTGAATCTCATTGTACTCCTTATATCTTCTTTTGAGTACTGAAAAGACAAATTTTCATTGATACTCAATTGACATAAAATTCATATTACTGTGATATATATTTCTAGCCGGCATATTATATTAAGATATTACATTCTCATTGAGCTTGTCTCACTTTTTTAATAATTTATATTTTTCAGGTATACTGAAGGTCAAGTAAGGAAATTCTCAAGCTTTCCTTCTCCGCTTGGGGTTTTCCTCTGCTACATAAGGTTGTTTAAATTTCTGAATCTTAATGTACTTGTATCTTGAAGAGTTAAGTCTAGAGCTCCATGGCCATTATGGTTCGTAGTAGCTATTACTGCATATTCTGGTTTATTAATTACGATTTGTATTTATATAATGATAATACTGGTAATAATGAAGGAAAACTATCAATAATGAAGGTGATATGAACTATATATGTTAAAGGTACAAGTATATGATGAGTATACAAGTGGTATACGTATGGTATACATAAGGTATACTTTGGTTATCCTCTTAATATGTGAAGAGCTTATGAATATGTATTGACAGGTTACGATCTGAGATATATATTTTTTGTATAATGTGCTTGTTATAACATAGAATATGGGTTCTATAAGTTTAAGTGACCTTATGTCTCCCTATACTCTAGGACCGTCACACTTCAGAAGTTGGGGTGTGACAGAGATGGTATCAGAGTAAACTTTATGTCACACCTCAACTTCGGAAGTGTGACGGTCCTAGGGCATGGGTAACCATAAGGGTATTAACAACCCGTAGAACCCCTCGTTTCATAATATAATTCATTTAACATACATTATACAGATCCCAAGATCACAACCTGAGTTAACAGTATCAGATACCTCACATATATCAAATGTATACTCATCAGATATCATTGTAATTTCAATATATTCAACGTATACCACACTATACTATTCATACACTGATGTTTCTCATTATCAATTAACATGTTACTGTACATGATTTCATATACCATAATCCGAATAACATATCATATTATAATTTCTGGCCATTATGAAGTATTCAAATTAACTAATTACTAAAATACTATAACCACATTAATCCATGGAGCTCTAAATGATATGACCTAAATAATCAAGTTATGGTCATCATACATTTAGCGAAGCAATCCCAAGCGGAGGCTGATACTTGAGATCCACTTGTTGAGTCTGCTATTGGACCTGAAAATAATACACTATGGGGGTATGAGAGAAGCTCAGTGAGTACATAAGAAACATAATGGAGCAGTGTATAAGCAAGTGTTCATCGGTAGAATTAATAGGATCTCATTGTATCAATATGGAGGAGGAGTTCAAAAGCAATCAATAATGGTTTGAAATTAAGAATACCTTTTAGCAAAAATCATAATTTTTGGAAGCGGTATTATCACATCCCAACTTTGAGATATGACGGTCCTAGGGCTCAGGAAGACATAAGGTCACCTAGACCCGTAGAACCCATTACTATACGACAGTTTATAACTTATCATGCATAACAACATTGCTCAAGACCATAACCTGATATGCTTTGGGTGAACATAACATATACCTTACATAAACCTTGTGTATACCATAGATATACTATAGTATGAATAAGGTATACTAATCATTTATCAAACGTATACCATAAATATACCATTAAATGCATATTAGTTCTTATTAATACTAAATGCAGTAAACATATTAATTATTACAATAACACATATAATTATGGAAATTTTAACTATTAATACTATTAGATACCATAATGACCAATGGAGTTCTAGACTGGTTTCTCCAAGACACAAATTTTGGATAAAATAAAAGAGTTTGATATTAAACAAAAATAGCAGAGTAACCCCCAAGTGGAAGGATGAAGCTTGAGTTTTACCTTGCAGAATCCACTACAATACCTGAAAATAATAAACCACTAAATGGGTGAGACAAGCTCAGTGAATACATAATAACTCAACATGATATACAGACTAGGGTATATATATCAATGAAAGAATAATGGTCTTATCATATTTAGTATTTTGGTATTTGAAATTACTACAATAACATTCATTAATAATATTGGCAATTGAAGGTTGACATAATACCATCAGTTATAATCTTTAGTAGAAATCAGATATTCGAAAGCAGTATGCTTCCCACTATTAATAAATAGAGTGGCGGCTAATGCCTTACTCACTCACACTGATTTCAGGAGCGCGAGACTGATAAGGTCTCACGGCTAGGACCACCCTTCCTAGCTAAGGTGGATACGCTATCCCTACTCGATGGGCCTTCTTACCATGTGCACATGACTGTTGTATATCCCTATAATACCCCGAATATTCATGTAAAGACTTTTCATGGAATATATGAATGATTTTCAGGTGTATGTCATGTGTATGGATGTATGTGAATTGAGTTTCCTAAGAAATGAAAGTTAAATTATTAAGTGGAGTTGCAGGTCAAGAATCGCGCCCGCAACACTTGTGTCGC
>CATKHJ010593633.1:0-12473 GCA_949750685.1 Vernicia montana | reverse complement strand
TTGAAGCCCCAAAAGAAAATATACGTTGATCAACAACCAAAATACCAACCTTTCAAATTCAATCCAAATCTGAATGCCAAATCACATAAATATCATCAAAAAATAACGGTTCGGCAAACAAAAAATGAGAGAGCTTGTCATTCTTGGCTCTTCCTCCATTGTTACTCCTCCCAATCCATCTTCTTCTTCTGCTCCCCACCACCATTCCCCAAAACCCAAAACCAAACCTTCACTTCACAATCTCTTTCCTTTTCCTTCCAAGCCTATCCCTACCCTTCATTCCCGCTCTCCTCTTCTCTCCACCGCCCGATTGGACCTCGCCCGCCACAAGTCCCTTCTCAACAACTACCTCGACCTTGCTGCTAAGCTCGCTGAAGATGGCCGCCTTCTTGATTTTGTCATAATTGCTGAGTCTGTTATTGCTTCAGGTGTTGAGGCTTCGCAATTTGTTTCGGGACTTGGTTTGATCTCTGTGGCTAAGGGGATTTCTAAGAATCTTAGTGAGGGAAATATAGAAAGTGTTTTTGAGGTTTTGAGGAGAGTTGACAAGTTGGGAATTCCTCCTTTGAAGCTTTTTGATGGGGTAGCTATGGAATTGCTCAGAACAGAGTGTCTCCGGATTGTGAATTGCGGTGACCTGGAGGAGATTGTTGTTTTAATGGAGACTCTAGCAGGTAAATTGTTTAAGTGATGATGAGCTTTTCAGCATTTAATTCTCTAATTAGTGGAGCGAGTCACATAAGCATATTAGCTCTATTATAGTCTAGAAATTATATATGGTTTTTATGAAATAATTCTCTTTCTGTTAGCTAAATTGCCTTCAAGGTAATTTCTTTTTGAAATGAGTTTATTTTTTTATTTTTATTTTTATTAACAGTAGAAAATACTGAAGAAATGGGATTTTAGAAATGTTAGTGTATAATCACTGTAGCATCTCGGGCAGTTGTATTTCTTGCCCACCCAGAATGGCTTATCTCAAGTGAAAAGCATGACGTGTTTGATATCTATGAATGTGTAGGAATATGCAAGCGGACATGATAGATTTTATGTGAATGTTGCATGCTTGGAAGATTCAATATACAGTTGTTTCTTATATAATTTAGATTCTTTACATTGGATAACGGATGTTTCCTTTTTCAGGATTTTCCTTCTGCATCAAAGAACTAGTGGAGCCATCCCAAATTATTAAAATCTGCATTCATAAACGTAATCCACAGATTGCAGTGAGGTATGATCATTCTTTATGAATGAGTTAGTTTTTAAGACATATTTTACTTTTTATTTCAAGCTTGATACGCTGTTGTCACAAGCGTTTCTCATTTTTTTTTTCACTATCTGATACTTTGACCATTTTGCATTGCAGGTATGCAAGTCTCTTTCCACGTGAAGGTATATTAATCTGTACCATTATAAATAAATTTGGGAAAAGGGGGGACTTGGACTCTGCTTTGGCAGCATATGAAGCATCTAAGCAGCAATCAAGTATTCCCAATATGTATGTATACCGTGCAATAATTGATGTTTGTGGTCTTTGTGGCGACTACATGAAATCCAGGTATATTTATGAGGTACTTGTCTTGATTCCTTGACTATCCTCATCTTCTAAAGTTTCTTATATAACTTGTTTATTGTGCTTCATTTCGTTTAAATGTGTTAATTCTCTGCTTTGGAATTTAGTTTGTATTTTGCCAATGAATAGTTAATTATTTGATGCTACCAAGTCACTTCATTGTGTTTGTGCGTATCCATTTTCTCCATTCATTCAACTTCAGATTTTAGCTCTCTTAGATTATTTGACCAACTTCAGTGATAGGCCACCAATAATAAAACACAAACAAGGAGCTGATGAGGTGTGGTCTACTTTATAGAAAGAGTACACAACCAATTTGGTGAAGGTTGTATGCCTTCTGCCAATATGATTTATTACAAAATCTAGGAATGGCTGTCCAAATAGACTTACTGCTATTGGTTAGCAAGTGACTTACTTTCTTAGTTTCTTTATAGGCTTACTGTATTAGACCTTCTGAAGTGGTAATAGATCATTTTGGACACAATGGAAACTAGATTCAATATTTAATTTATAGTTACTTAAATTACATATTTCTGCCCTTGAAATCTCATCATCACTTGTACTTTGTAACTTTTACTCTCACAAAACTTGAGAAAATTGCTGAGGACTTTCTTTTACCTATGGATCTTGCTGCAGGACATACGCAATCAGAAGGTCATCCCAAATATTTATGTTTTCAACAGTCTCATGAACGTGAATGCCCATGATTTGGGTTACGCATTGCATGTGTACAAGAGCATGCAAGTAATTCTCTCTCTTTCATTCTCTCTCCATCCACACAAGCATGGGTGCAAACACTGACAAAACACAAAGTTATGCACCTTGTGCATGTCCTTTAAATTTGAGTTCTATTGTGCAGTGGAGTGTCATTTACAAATATGTTTTTCTGTGTTTTTTCTTTATTATTATCTTTAAGCTTTTGACTTATTCTTTTTCCATTTCTTTGTTTAGATATACCAACTAAGCAAAATTTTGAAGGATATTATGCATTTCTTTATAAAATTAATTCTCACTTATTTATACCATAATACTACTGTAAAAACATCAAGCAAAAATGTCTATTTTTTCTTCAGTGCAATGCAAAATTAATTGAGATTGTCTTTTTCCCTGTAATGCTAAGACTGATTGAAATGCAGAATATTTCATGCTTTCCTATCAACCATACAGTATAATAAACCTACTTATCCTACAAATCCAGAATCTTGGCGTAACAGCAGACATGGCATCTTACAACGTCCTTTTGAAGGCATGCTCTCTTGCTGGAAGAGTGGACTTAGCCCAAGACATTTATAGAGACGTAAAGCAGTTGGAGTTAGCTGGACTGTTGAAGTTGGATGTCTTCACATACTGCACGATCATAAAGGTACATCTCACTGCCTCAGCTTCTCCTCCATACATGATCTCATAATCTTCGAGTGGTTCTTAGTGGGTTGTTATTTTTATTATCACTTAATGATTTTTGCACACCTCCTTGATTCCAGATCTTTGCAGATGCAAAATTGTGGAAAATGGCACTAAAAATTAAAGAAGACATGCTATCATCTGGTGTTACTCCTAATACAATTACATGGTCATCGCTGATCAGTGCCTGTGCTAATGCGGGTCTTGTAGAGCAGGCAATTAAATTATTTGAAGAGATGCTTCAATCTGGCTGTGAACCAAATCCACAGTGTTGCAACATCCTTTTACATGCTTGTGTAGAGGCTTGCCAGTATGATAGAGCTTTTCGGCTTTTCCAGATCTGGAAGGGAAATGAAGTCCAGAATACTATTATTGAAGATCACAAAGACACTGCATATGGTATTTCAAGTGTGGAGCAAGCACACAGACATTATATTACGACTGTACCAAATCTAGCATCTCAGTCGCATCATTTAAGCTTTTTTAAGAAAGTTCCCTTCACTCCGTCATCAACAACATATAATATATTAATGAAAGCATGTGGTAGTGATCACCACCGTGCAAAGGCCTTAATGGATGAGATGAAGACAGTGGGCCTTTCTCCCAATCATATAAGTTGGTCAATATTGATTGATATATTTGGAAGTTCAGGCAATGTGGAGGGTGCCGTACAGGTAAGCTTTATTGTATGAATATAAATCTTTGTTTTTATTTGTATGCCTAATTTTAAGTACCTGTGAATTGTATCATCTATATTGCCATCATTGCTGGTTGAATTAGGATCCAGATCCAACAATCATACCTCATTATCAAAAAGGAGAGGAAAAGAAGGAAAATATATATATATATATATATATATACAGACATTAATTAAGAAGTATGCATTTGGTATAACTGATCTAGGAAGTATGGATGTATATGCTGCTATAAGCTAGCATCATATCAAGTGCACTGTCAGCCACTGCTTACATTTGTCTTATCCTAGTAAACACTTATTACTTGAATAAATTTCTGTAGTGGTTATACTGATTAAGGCCCTATTCTTAAGATTGTAGCTTTTAGAAGTAACTAAAAGGTAAGGGCCTTAAAGAGTAATGTTTATACATATTCACAAAAAATCTTATCTAGGATGTACGCATCTGTTCTTTAGACTCATGTAAACTGTGGCTGAAGCATACTTAGGTTTCTTTTCTTTCTTGATGCCATTTCATGAATAACTTCAAAAATCATTTTTTCTTCTCAAACAACTTTTCTTCTGTTTTTCCTGGCTGTTGTTGTGTTCTTTTCTTTTCTTATAATTTTTATTTCATAGTTTTTGTGGATAGAATTTCCATAAGGCTATGTTCTCTGATAGGATTTTTCCCCTCAATACAGATTTTGAAGAACATGCGCATGGCTGGATTTGAACCTGATGTTGTTGCATATACAACAGCTATCAAGGTCTGAAGCTTTCTTTTGTACATTAGATTGCAGACTTATTTATACCTTGCTGGGTTATCTCAATTTCGGTTCCTTAGATTAGATTCATCATGATCTATTGGTTCATAGGTTTCTGTGGAAAGTAGAGATTTGAAGCTGGCATTTTCATTATTTGCGGAAATGAAAAGATATCAAATAAAACCAAATTTGGTAAGTCTAAGGGCTTCTTTGCTTATTTTCTTGAATCATAATGCTTGCTTCGCTTGGAAAATCTCTGATCCATATAAATTGGCTCTTTAAGATGTTGGAAGATTATTGTTCTGACTAAAGGATTACTATTGTGAATGCTTAACAAGTTATTTTCTTTGTTTTCAAGATGGCTGACGATGAAAGCTTTCTTAATTTGTTAAATGGATATCATTTCTACACTGATGTGAAAGAAATTATGTGAATTTCATTTTGCATACTACCATGTTCATATTTAAGCCACTGCAAATTTTCTTTGGCTTCAATAAACCTTTAATGTTTTTTTACCTTCTTTCAGGTGACATATGATACATTGCTAAGAGCTCGTACCAGATATGGTTCTTTAGAAGAAGTACAACAATGCCTGGCTATATATCAGGATATGAGGAAATCAGGGTATGCTAGTACATCTGGTGAAGTTTGTATTGTATTTGTCATGTAAACTTGCTGCCATTCCTTCCCCCTGTGTCACCCCTTCCATTAAAAACTTGTTATAATTCCTAATAAATATGAATATGCTCTCATGCCCTTGCTTTTCATCATTTTTTTTTATTGCTGAACAGATGTTCACTTTGTAGTATTGATCCATTTTCTAACAAATGCTGTCTTTCTTTATATATATATATATACTTAGTTATCTATGTACAATTATGCTTATGTCTGCTATTGTCACAAGCAAGGAATATTCTCGTTGATACATTAATATTAAAAATTAGTCTTTGCCTGCTAATTTAACATAAAACTTTTTTTATTATTGTACTTCATGATGTGGAAATTTGGTGAGCTGATCTGTGGCTTAGATGGAAGGGTTTTGGAAAATTATACAATAAGCTATTTAACATATTTTTAACAGATCAATGTGTTTCTGGATAACCATATCATGCTATGACTGTGCTTGTCAAACTTTAGTATCAGCATTTTATGAATTCTATGCTCTTTTTCACTGATTGCCTATCATGCATGTATGTATATGTATTGACTGGGTTTTTTTAAAATTATGAGGACAGGTAGAGAGTGGCATTCTTGGACAATTTGATATACTATCAGTTAGGTTTACTTTCCTGTCATTATGTACTGGCATTGCAGGTACAGATCCAATGATTACTATCTTAAACAACTAATTGAAGAGTGGTGCGAAGGAGTAATACAAGATAATGACCGGAGCCACAATGAGTTCCAATCCTACAAAAGAACTGACTTTGGTGAACCCCACAGTCTGCTTCTTGAGAAAGTTGCAGCACACTTGCAGAACAATATTGTTGAAAGCCTATCAGTTGACCTGCAGGGCCTGACAAAGGTAAAGTTAATATCAGTAAGTGATATGCTGAAATATTGTTTTTGAATCATTAGGTAATTGGTCCTAGCATTGATCCTAATAACAGTTCCATCATACAACTTTATGACTTCGTAAGTTTGTATACCAGTTCTGGACTGAAGTGTCTTGTTTCAATTATAGATTATGTGCCATTACTTTGGATTGCTAAGTTCTTAAAGAAAATAAGTAACATTATTTAGTTTTTATTGCTAATACCTCTTTTAAACACATCTTGACAGGTTGAAGCTCGGATTGTGGTTCTTGCAGTTCTCCGAATGATCAAAGAGAATTATACTTTAGGTATGGTAGCAATCGTAGACTAAAAAGGAACTGCCCACTAGTGTTCCTTCATGGATCATTTTACATATTTTACACATTCAAACTTTGCACAAATACAACATGAGTTGTACACCAAGTTCTTTGAACGGGGACGAGTTAGATGCGTCCAAGTTCAAGCATGTTGATGCTTCACTGATTTCTAATTTCAGGACATTCTGTAAAAGATGACCTGTGGATAACCTTAGGAGTCGATAAAGTAAATATGCGTCCTGGCACACAGAAGTCAGAGGTGAAAGATGCAATATTTGAACTTCTGCAGAATGAATTAGGGCTTGAGGTTCTGATTGCAGTCCCTAGATTTACAGTTGACCTAGAAAGAAATTTCGAAAACCCCAATGATTCAGATTCAGATTCAAATTGGCCAAAAAGTTTTGGAAGAGATAGGAAGATGGTATCTTCCCCCCGGCGACCTGTAGATCTACGAAGGTTAAAGGTTACAAGGAATTCATTGCATTGCTGGCTGCAGAGACGAGCAGGTGCTAATAGAAGGTAAATATTGTTTCTGTATAAATGACAAATTTTGTATATGATTGTATATGTGCTCCACATTTTTTTCTGCTCTCTCTATACTTCATTCAAAGCAGCAAGACTATAATAGAAGATGAAATGTACCTTACAAAATATAGCTCTTTCCCATCTATGATATGTTTCATTTATTCCCTAGTTCCCACCTTATCATTATAATTTTTGCTTTCCATTGTTCAACATTCAAATGCAGAAAAAGCACTCTCAAAAATTCAGGTGTTAAATAAATGAACAAGTTACAAACATGTTAAGCAAGTCAAAAGTTATAGAAAACGTTAAATTTAAATATTATCATCATTCCGTGATTTACATGAAAGTTCAAGGATGATTAAACAATCTCCTAATTCTCGTAATAGCTGAAAAGCAAGAAATACATTTAGTAGCCATTACGAAATGCACACTTCAAAGCCAATCCTGCTGCTGCAGCTTCAATGGCAAATAAACTTCAGACAAGTACTGAAACCCAAAGGAGCTCAAAGCCTGAATCTCAGCCTTTTGCTTTGTCTTCACCATCAAACTCAACTCCTCAACCCATGCAGGATTCTTTTTCACAAAATCCTCTTCCAATAAATCTTTCCCAGTCTTAATATCCTGCTCTGTCATGGGCAACCTACATTGCTCTGGTATCCCATACTTATCAAGATCAGATGGCCTGATCCCCAGCCACTTAATATCTGGAGTAGTTAAATTTGCACTGTCATATGACATGTTCTTTGACCCACATCCATACACAGATAAAATCTTCAAACCATAAGGATCACTATCCACCAATGCAAGAACAGGCAATTTCAGCTCCATCTTCATCTTCCTCAAGAACAATCTTGTTGCCACATCAGGCTGCCCCTTGGCAGTAACAATAATACATGGAAATCGATTATAGAACCTATCCTCTGCTAGCCTAATATATGCAGCATCCTTTTCAACTAACAGTATAAACAATGCATCACTCTGCATATCCCCAACCCTATCAATATTGGGGGGAATTGCTTTTCCTCCCATTCCCATTTTAGTACAATCAATCATATCCCCATTATCGCTAAAAATCAACCTCCCAACCACCACTCCTTTCTCTGCGGCAATAACATTCAGGGAAGACCTAGTGCAGCCCAGTATACACGAAACGTCATCTAAAACGGCGTCCGATTGAGTCTGGTCTTGAAACAGCTTGACATCGGTATAGAAGAGGTCTCGCTTGGTGACGTGGATGTTTTTGAGACACAGTTGGTGGACTAGAGAGAGGATTTTGGTGGTGATGGTGGTTTTGCGTACGGAGGAGATGTGGGCGAATGGGCGGAGAGTATTTTTGTCTTTTAAGACGATCCGGTCGAGCTCAGGGACATAGAGCTGGTTAGTGGCGGCGCGGGAAGGGACATTAAAGGAGAAGCCCTGGCCGGAAAGTATGGAGTGGGTGATAGAAAGGACTAAAGATTCGATGGCGGATTGGACCGAAGAGAGAGGGAGGTCGGAGACCTCTCGGCACATGGCTGAGAGAGAGAGGTCGGCGAGGGTCAAGGGCTGTGACGAGGTGGAGGCGGAGGAAGTGGATTTTAAGAGGGATTTCAGGGATTCAAGGATTACAGAGTCGGGTTTCAGGCGATTTTTGAAAGGGAGTTCCGATTGGCCGGTGGACGATTCCGGATCTGCTCGACGGCGTTTCTTGGTTTTGGTGGTGTCAGCCATTAGCGGGATTTGGAATTGGAGGTGAGGCGAGATTCTGGATCTAGGGGCTGGTCGGACAATTAATTCATCACTAATGTAATCACTCAAAACGACAACGTATTTCACTAGCTCTGCCATCTTTTGTCTGGAGGCCCAATATCAATAGCCCTCTCATTGCCAAAAGGCCTAAAACATTGCATATGAAAATGAAAGTCATAAAATGAGAATTCAAAAATCAAAATACTTTAAATTTAAAATTTTAAATAAATAAACATATACATTTATAAGCTATTGAAGTTGTAAAAGCATCCTATTTTCTTTCCTATCAGTGGAAATTTCGGGTCTGAACCCCCATTTTTACATATATGGTTACAATAAGTGAAGGCTCAAATCCTGGAACTATTTGTTGTTGAGCATGTAGCTACTAGGTATAACTGGACCTTTGATCGCAATGGCATTTTCTTCATGAGCAGCAAGCTTTCAATATTTCTTCGATATCTGGATCATCTCCAGCTTCTTTATCCTGATCAAATCAAATAAACTTACATTATAATGGAGCAATCAACAAATTATGAATTTACAATATTTTTTTTGATATGACCTCTTAAGTTTGGTTTGGTTCGGTTCATAAGAAGTGTAAACATGTTTTACTTTTTACCCTCTTGAAGAAATAAACAGAGTTAATTCTGTTACCATGATGGGAATTACTATGTCAATTGTCAACCATGTGATTGTTTGTATCATATGCTGGTATGTTATTTATCACCAACAAATGTGTGCTTTGTTATTCTCTATAAGATGACTACTATAAATCAACTTCGAGCAGTCCACTGCTATGTTTATTAATCATGAAACTCTTGAGCTTGATGGATCAACCCCGTTCTTGTTTTCAAACCTACAAATCCAAATAGGAGAGGACTAAAAAGGATAGGCACCAACCTTGTGGATGTATGAGATATTTGTTTTACCAGGACCTGCAACTATAATTCCACCTTGCTGCCTGAGAAACAATTCAATTTATATATGTTAAAATGACTTTTACCACATATTACATATAGAGGGCATTGCAAAAGTTCTTATTTAGACTACAATCTACATTATGTAAATCAAATATGATAACAGTGTTCCACATGGCAATTGTACAAGCTCGTGATAAAAAATAAAAAAAAAAAATCATGAGGTGACATCTTATGAATGTCAATAAGGATTGTTGCAATAAGATGGTTCACCGTTCACATACCAGCCACCTCTAGAGACAGTGTCCTTTTCAAATGAAAGTTTCCAGTCTTGTCGATATCCTTCCATGTATAACTGTATTATCTTAAGACCTGCCTACATGTTTCAGAAATCGAAAGGAAAACTTCATTGAAATCACTATAGACATAAAATTTTGCATATTTCATCTATAAGCCACCAATATCCATAAGAGTGAAAGAAACCACTATATATATGCGTACAAGATGTAATGCTTGTTAAATACCTTAGGGGTAAATGTGGTTGAAACCCCAGAAACAAATTTCAATGCCTCATATGACGAGTGGTTAGGATCTGCATAAACTTCTGAAACAAAAAAGACAAGGTTTTGTGACTAAATTGCAGTAAGAGGAAAGCCCACCTCATTGTTTGCTCAGGGAAGAATTCCTTTTGCAAATCACCCAGATTTTCATTTACATCATAGCTTTGAGACGAAATTTTAAATGTAAACTACCATAAAATGCTATAACTCAATTCAACTTCTATAATAAACATACCTCCTTTGAATTTAGTTTGCTCAGAGAATGTTTTTGCCTGCATCAAGTTACTGAAGATGGTTATCAAACACATCCACCCAACTTTATAATATGCAATAAATTTCAGATTGAAAAGCATGATGGAAGCAAGCATAATTACAGAATTGTATATTAAGAAAATGCAGTTCACTAAAGTGCTCTGGTGAATCAATGTCTATTTGTTTTTTCAAGTTGGAAAATAATTTCTAAAGTGCAACCAAATTCTATATCATTCTTGCTTTAGGGATGGCATAGGAAAATGCATAAGCAAACCCAAGAAAGAGCATAAGCACAGAATCATTTCATACTTGCACAAGCTAAAACAATCACGTATAAAGAAGTACTCAATATCTCTTCCCAAGATATACCTGATCAACACTGCCAGGTCCAATTAGAATAAGTGCCACTCCAGATGCATCCAGTATGTCCTATCAACATATCAAAGCAACGTTATCAAAGCCATATGTACATTGAAAAGTAAATGTATCTCAATCCTTTGATGTAATTACCTTCTTGGCAGCAAGATAATCAGCACGTTTCCTACAAAGGACACATCTGAAAAACAATTGAAGATATAAGATCGATTTGCTTGAAATGTGTATACTTAATTATTATAAATTTAGTATAATTACCCAAAATGACGGGCAAATGCAACAACAGCTTTCCTATTTTTCCATAAATCTGAAATTGGGATTCCATTTCCATCCAAATCAAATACCTTCACTGTATCCAACAAATTCGGTGTATTCTCATTCACCAAACCCGAAGATTCAATCCCTATTCACATCATAGAAACATTTAAATACATAGTCAAACAATGAATTATAGGTTAACAAATAATTTTCTATAATACTTGCCAGGAGATCCTGAAATTGCAGAGCAGACGATGTGGCTTTGATTCTTGGGAAAGAGTTTAATTGGCCGGTGACGGTGTTTTGTTGATGGAGCAAGAAATAGAGGTGTCGAAGAATTTCCGGTGATGACGCTGGGTCGGAGAATTTCCGGCGAGAAAGCAGTGAAGTGAGAAACCGCCATGCCTGGCTGAGTTCTCTCAAAGGAATAAAGAAGCAAAAGCCACAGTTCGGTTGTTAGCTTGGTGTGATGATGGGCTGGGCCGGGTTTTGTGACCGTTGCTTTCTTTTGTGGAAGGCGGGAGTTACACGTGGCAGACTTTAGATGCTTAAGAATTTGATTTTTTTTTTTTTAGGAAATTACATCAAATACTTTTTTTTTTTTAATTACAATTAGCTCCCTTTTTTTTTATTTAGATAACGCTTACCTCATATACTTTTATATCTAATTTTTACTTTTTGTTTTACAAACCCACGCTTTCTTTTTTAATGAGTAATTGTTCTAGTGAGTAATTAATTAGAGAATGCTGGAAGCCGATCGCGAGCATGGAAAATGCTAAGGATGGATACTGTGTGTCCGAAACCGGACTCGTGATCAGTTTTGGAGCCTTCAAAAGCGGAAGAAAAGAAACAAATCAATCAGAGATCAAAGTGAAACTATGAAAAATGAAAAAAAAAATTTTGATACAGGTTTCCATTGGAGATGGTGGCAGAGGAGGAAGGAAGTCTGGTTTCGATGAGGAGAGTGTAGCCATGCTAGTTATATTAATAGCCTAATAGTTCAGTTTATATGACCTAGTAAAGATACATCATTTTCGTCTTCTTCTACAGAGAAAAGAGATGAAAATGGTACTTTGAGCCTTGACTTTTCACAGTAATGAACCAATGATAACTAATATATATATATATATATATATATATATATTTTGTTTTTATTTTATTTGTTGTGTTTGTTGTTTGTACACTTCTTAAAAAAAATAAAAATAAAAATAAATTATAATATAATATGGTGCTACAAGACCACGTGGATTTGTGATTAAGGTGATAAAAATAAAAAAAATATATAATTTTTATTTTATTTTGGATATATGTTTGGTTTATTTTGTTTATATATTTAGTTGATGTTTGGTTGATTTAATATATATGTTTAGTTGATTTAATATATATGTTTAGTTGATTTTTTATACTTAGAATATATTAAGAGTATATCATTTGTTGTTATTATAATCATTTTTAATTTAATATTTTTTTACAGGTTTTAAAATAATGAATTAACCAACAACTTAATTTTTTCAAGTTTTATTGAAATATATTAATTGTATACAAATATATTGAATGAATACTATTTTGAATTAGAATATCAATTTTAAAAATAAATA
>CATKHJ010593578.1:0-13616 GCA_949750685.1 Vernicia montana | reverse complement strand
TTTTATCATTTTGATTTATGTCACAATGAATATGTATCTCCAAGAGTTAAAGTCTAGAGTTCCATGGTTATTGTGATAATGTATATGAGGGTTGAATTATGTATTCAATTTGGGAATGTAATATATGGCATATTACCTTATAGTTAATGGAATTCCTTTAATAAATGATGTGGATGGTTATAGTATTGTGTTTGGGGTTCTGATCTGGGAATCGTATATGCATGCTTGGTTATAGATTAGTATTGGGTTCTACGGGTTTTCGGTGGCCTTACGCCTACCCATGCCCTAGGACCGTCGCGGCTCGTAAGTTAGACGTAAGCCGGGTCGTGACAGAATTGGTATGAAAAAGTTAAACTCTTTTACAATATTCAATTTGAGTACAATTTAGTACTCAGGGACAAATGGTAGGAAGTAGGCCGAAGGCCTCAATGAAGGGATTCAATAACAATAATTAGGTCGAAAGCCTCATTAAAAAAATTTAAATAAAATAATTATTTCATTAAAGAAAGGTAAGGTTTTAAATGTACTTACCTTAACTTCCTTAGCTCATAATGTAGCTCTTAGTATACTCAGTAGTGACTCTCCTCAATTTCCGGAGCATTTATTCTCTTTTAGGTTCTACGTTGAACCACATCATTTATACCATATAATCAAAGATTATTAAACATCTTATCAATTTGACTATTCAAATTCCAATTCTAATGCTATTATCTAATATCGATGCCAATCAATATATTCAGTAGCATATATATACACATATAATAATTTGCAATACATTTCTATTAAATTTTCAATTACTGGTCGAGCGACCTAACGTATATCCGTAATGTTCGTTAATTGTTTTTTAGCAATTTAATACACTTTCACATTAAATTCATATTGAATAATCTCAATCAATTTATTATTCATTACTTTCATTAATCATTTATTCAATGTTTCCATATAAATAATTCATTAGGTTATAATTGTTAATTTTGAAACATTACATTCTTATTTATTGTCTAGTTATGTCACTAGATATTGTTACATTTTTTCTATCATTTCTCATGATTTACTGGTCCAAATGAGTTGATTCTTTTTATATTTCAAATTATACATATACATTTATAACATATCCAAAATTGAACTTAAAATTCAATTCGTAGAATACTTAGTAACAATTTCAATTCAATTATGTTTCTGTTACAGGGCAGACTGACTCCATCACACTTTTTTGAGTATAATTCAATATTTATGTTTCCAATTACAATTTCCTTTTACTGGAAGGTATTAGAGACATTAAGGAACATTTCTTATTTTTTTATTTTAACCCAATTCCATCTTTAAAGTCCTCAAATCAGAGGTACTAATTCAATTTACAAGTTGAATCTAATTACAGAGTCAGTTGCAGAATAAGCTTTATTTCTCACTCTACACTTGAAATGTTTTCAATTCCTTTTGTGGATTAATTCTAAACATATCAATGATCATTTCACTAGTTTTCAGTTTCTTCTAATTCTGTCTCTATCATACTCAATTCATGAAATATATTATCAAGTCTATCAATGATGCCAGTTTACAAGAATTTCCATATCTCATCACCTTTACTAAGTCATATCTCATAATACAAATATCCAATTTATATTTACTATTACACAGAGCTTATACAAATTTAAATTAGTATTTTTCATGTTCTACACTTGACTTAATTTAGTCTCTAAATTCATCTTTTGGGCTACTCTATTTCGGACTGCCCATTCAATCTCTGAACAGGATCAGTTTTAGTTCAAGTCAGATTTCTCTTTTTAAACAATAAATCTTTTAAATTTCTTTTGCAGGTGAATACTTGAGACATTTTTCTACAACTTTTATGTTTTGACTATGTCCAAATTCTATTCATAAAGTCCTTTATAAATTCAAATTGTCTGGGTTTACTCAGAAACTTCCCATATCTAGGTCAATCCACTTTCAAGAAATATATCTCATTACTCATTAAGAATTTCACAAAATCCTTTTATGGGACTCTAATTAAGATAAAAAAAAAAAAAATACAACTTTTATGTTTTACACTTCCCAAAATTCGGCCTCTAAATTGTCAGTATGGGTGTTCCAAATTTCTACTCAATTCAAAATCTAGTTTTCCCAATTCAAGTTCAATAATCAAATTAAGTTCCATCATGCAATTTAAATTCAATCAACTCATCAATTCTTTCAATTCACTTCATAATACACCCATAAATATCAAAAAAATAAAATAATTAATTTTTCTCCAATAATCCTAATATAGGCCGAACCATGGAAAGAAAAGAAGAAGAAGAATTTCTTTAAACTTTAACATAAAACTCTAATTATCCATGCTTAAAATAAAATTTGGAAGGCAAGAATTGAAATTACCTTAGAGTTTCTTAGCTTGGTGAAGACCTCCTAAAAGGGCTGGCCATCTTTGAGCAAAAAGAGTTAGAAATTTCTTTGTTTTGACTATTAATGAACTTAAGGCAAATTTGTATCAATTTGGATAAGTTTAAATGAAATAGATGGTGGAGATTGGTTAAGATTAATTATATGGCTAATATTGTTTTAGCCAAATTTTGATTTTTACAATATTCATTTATATATAGATAAATATGCACATATTTCCAATAGTAGAAAATTTCCATGAAATTTCCTTATTTATATAAATACTTTGATTATTATAAAGGTGGGGTCCATTTCCATTATTCTAATTTGATCATTATTTCCTACAAATCCAATTAATATTTTCCCATTCTAATACCACATTGGGCCAACCATGTTTATACATGGTTGGACTTCACACGGTATTTTATATGTTCCTGTATAATTAATTTGTCATTTCGACAGTTGTGAACTCTCAATTTTGCACCCATAAGATGCTGCTGCATCTTGACACCTGCTAAATTTCGTGCGCTACGCAGAGCCGGTACGGCGGTTCCGCTAGCTGGTTAGCGGGCAAGGGTCATGGATTTTCATGCATAATATTACAAGGAGACTGACAATTTTCTGACCCCAACCGAACTTTCTGTACCAGACAACACTTTTCCAAAACTGACCTAATTTTCCTCAAAACTGACTACTAATATGTCCGATAATTAATTTCAGATCCATCAACACTGACTGGTAATTTTTCAGACTTCAGGATATCCCGAAAACTGACCCGAAAGATCCGAAAACCAACCGAATGTCCCGAAAGATCCGAAAACTGATCCGACAGCTCGGCGCATCGCTGGAAGACTCGGCGGTGCCACCAAGCTCCCCGGCGGCGCCGCTGGAGAGCACTTTGCCATCGCCTCAGGCGACGTGCCGTACCTGCAGGTCAAAAATGACCTTTTTGCTCTCCAATCTGATTTTTTCAGCCCAAAAAGTCCTATCCTTTTGGTCTTTTCACATTTTCTCTTCCTATACTACCCTCACCCTCATTTTCCTATAAATACCCCCCTCCATTTCATTTCAAAAGACACCTTTGAGCACTTGTGATGGCTATCCAAGTGTTCTCTTCTTTCTCTCTCTAATTAGTTTTAATTTCAATTAGTTAATTAATTAAAAATTAATTTTAATTAATTTTTCAATTATTTTTCACTCAACTTAATTAATTAATCATTTTAATTAATCACTTTAATTAATTAATCCTTTTAATTAATTAAAGTTGGGTAATTAAGCAATCAAGTCATCAAATTAATTTCTTTTCAAAACCAAAACCGATAAAACAGTACTTCGGTCCGGAAAATCACTCCGCCCACTCAAAATCCCCCCCAAGAGAAGGTACATCATCTTCTCTCACCAACTCCAAAACTACCCCAAATCAAATCAAATCAATCTGACCAATTCCTAAACCCCTCCACCTCATTAGTGGAATGAACAACGTGGATTTTGATCCCCATTCAGTGGGGTACGTAGGCACGCTTGGAATCTGAATCCAAGCCTCAAATTCAAATCCCAACCAATCCCTTTCCCCTTTTATTTTCCATGTAAAAATGTAAATTCATACTTTTCATGTAAATTTTTAATTGATGCAATTAGTTAATTATTTTTGGGAGTAAATGAGCGATTTTGTGATTTCCCTAATTCCCATAAAGGTTAGAGGAAATGCTCTCCTTTACTTGTGGATGTTTAAATATCTGCTTTTTATTTTTTCATCTGTCTCATAAATTATGTCATGCTCATGCATTATAAATTGTTATTAATACTTGTTATCCATAAAATCATTTTTCAAGTCAAATTAAATTAAAGAGCCAAATCGAGATTGTTTAAAACCAAAAACCTAATCCCCGAGCCCAAACTTGGTTCGAAGATTAGTGATTTTATCCTTGGGTAAATTAATCTAAGATTAATAAATTGGAATCAAAATGGGTTTTTTCTTAATTTTCCCATGTAAATAAATTAGGGTGGCGACTCCCGAACTTTTTCAAAAATCAAAAATCAATTTTCCGAGGCGATAGCCGCTTCCAATCGTGAGCACCGAAACCTGTTCCTTAACCTCCCTTAAAAAATCACTTACGCCTTTCCTTAAGGCATTCCCGAGCAAGGGGAGGGGCGTTCGGGCGAGGCCTCATAGTAGTTTTTCTTGAAATGACCGTTTTACCCCTTCTTTTACACTGTACATTGTTGTAACTGATATCGATACAGTTTATTAACCTTATTTCATTAACCTTATTCATAACATTTTTATGAGCATATGTGTACTGTAATATCACAAAAACATAATATATAAATAAAAAATTATGTGCATTTAACCGGTTTCGTTTGAGTTTCTATTGATCTTGTTATCTCAATAACCATTTAAATTGCCTTCCAATGGTATTACTGTTAATACTTAGGAACTTATTGGATCCAGGATATTACATTCAACCCCCCCTTAAGAAAATTTATCGAATTTTCCATAAACTAGTTTAGTGCATTTTCTTAATGTTAGTCTTCAATACTTAGCTTTTGCCATTAACTTGATTAAATTATTATGTTCCGTTGCAATCCTTTCAATATTTGTAATGGATTCGTCTCATATGTCTCTGATACAATAGGTGAGCTATTGGTTTACCTTATATCATTATACTCCGTATACTCTAATATCATATGAATAGTTTATCTCGGTTATAATTCCTGTATTGTACAGTATTAAACATTGACTTTCGTTCCATCGATTCGAAGGTAGCACTTTCTTTCGATACAATATTTTTACTATGATCATTAACAAAATTAATCATAATTATTTCTTGTTTCAGCTGCTTTGAGATTATCCATATCCTTTTGTAACATAATTCTTTCCAAATTTGAACAGTTCCTTCAATATATCCATTGTTTCACCGTTTATCTATCGAAATAACTATTACTATCATTGTTATACAATCATTTATCATCACAATTCAGTCTTTCAATTAATGATATGCTTTCTTAAGTCTTTATTTACAAATTCATTTTGTTGGGATTCACTATCTTTGAACACTCCATGTGTGAAAAGAACAATGTAACTCCACATAAATTATGGTTCCCTTAAGAAGCTAAGTCTCCTTAATGGTATTTCCAGTCAATGATTATTAGAAAATCTGTGCCGGTAAAGAAAACTGGAAGAGTAATAATTTTGAAAATTTTCATTGCTAGAATAAATTTAAAACTCTATTACTTTGAATATGTAACTATTCATATCTGTATAGCACACATGTGGCGTTCCTTACACTTGAATTTACGTCAATTAGTCTATTATTGATAATCTCTATTAACCAAATGGTAGGTTACCATTGGCAACAATAATGAGGAGAAAAGACTTGTCTCCTCAATTACCTTATCTTAGTTAATTCTTACTTTAGCTCATAAGTTTGTTGTGTCTCAATCTCTTCACCTTTGTCTAACCAATCTTTTCCATCTATTTACTGTGAGTTTTTTATTTCAATGGGAACAATGTATAGTCATACATCATTATGTGGAGTCACAGTGTTTGCACTAGCTTTCTGGGTCATACTCCATTATAATGAGATGTATTAACTTTTAATCGTTTCCTTTTCTCTAGAATACATATAGAAATTAATGTATTTTATCATCATTCATAACATACATTCATTTCATATGGTATTCATATTTTCTACAATTCAAAATTTCCTTTAAGCTATACATAGATCCAGTGAAATAACTGTTCACTCGATTTATCCCATATCAATCTCAATTATATCACATTTCCTTTTATCGTCACATTCAATTAAATGGATTACAATTCAATTCAATTCTGGTCCATTGTTTACTCTTTGACTATTGCAAAGTTCTTAATTATTCATATTTCTTTTTCTTTCATAATTTTTCTATCATAAGTCATTTTCTTGATCAATTCCATATATCCTTATGCGTCAGTAATTCAGTTCAACTATCGTCCATTTCTTTATCTCTTTAACTATTTACAATTTCAGTGGCCATTATCTCGAGTCAAACTTGTCCATTCCCTTGGTTTCACTGTTATAACTTCTCTTTTATTTATTTTCATGTTAGTCTCATTTTTATCAATTACATTTTTCAACCAATGTAAAATTTCCATTACTCAATAGTTTCACTATCTTTACAACTCTCTGTGTATGACTATATTGCACACTCTTCATTTGAGCATTTATGGTTCCGTTTAATCAATATTTCATTGCCCTGTCTTGGTCACATTCTATGTCCTTCATTTTCTACCATATTTACTCTATTCCATGATCACTTATTCTTCTTTATACAAGATTTCCCACTAGAATATCTTTATTTCAATCATTAAGACTGTACTAGTACTCAATGTGTATACATGCCTTTTATCAGTTATATCTTTATGACTTTTATAAGCAGGTTCACTTGTTTCGATAGAAACAGTATGATATTCATTGGTTATTAATCATTTTCTTCTCAAAAACACTAATCAACATTCTTCATTCAATTTGTATACAATATCTACATCGATAGCAGAAAAATTTCTACATCCCTCAATACAATTATCAAACCGGGGAGTATGTAGTAATTGGCATATAATGCCTTCTTCTTCTCACTTGTCAATCCTTGTTGCGATTCATATCATGTTCATTTTGTTGCGTCTATATTTTCACTTGCTTTTATTTCTTCTCTAGTCTACCGCCTAAACATTGGCGACATTAACAAATGATCGTTCGGTAAATTGCTTACTTTAATTGTTATAAGACAGTTACCTTAGGATATTTTTATCCTAAGCAATACACATGTTTTCATATGTACAAATAGTTTATGCATCATTATCAATATTTTCATTCTATAAATTTTTCACAGTCAATCGATATTTTGGTATCGTTATCAATGTTTAACATTTGATGGTTACAGGGAATTTCTTGTTAACAATATACATTCATTTGAACTATTCCAGGAGCGATCTCTAGGGGACCGACCTCCTTTTCACAGTTGTCACTTCACTTTCATATCACAGTTTAGCACAGTTGTTTCATTTAGAGTATGTTCAATGTTTCACTTATTTCAGTATTACAGTAGTTTGTGTTTACACATAGCACATACTCATATATATATGTCATACCAGATGAAAGGAATTTAATCATATACGGATAATGCAGAACTATCTTAATGATGGACTGTAATGGACAATTAGGAATCCTATGCTCCATACTATAACTCCATAACAATTATTAGTCTATACTAGACTTACACTTTTGCTACGATACCACCTTTGTCACATCCCACCTTTGGCGATGTAACGGTCCTAAGGCCTGGGTAACCATAAAGGTACCAACAACCCGTAGAATCCACTTATTCGATATTATGATATAATATAATATCATAAATTTCTGTGAGTATTAGTAATTAATTTCAATTAGGCAGCATAATAGCTGCACCTATAACAATACCCCAGGCTCACAACCTGCATTAGAGAAGCACTTCCAAATAAACACTTCTATAACCTTAACTTCATGTAAATCAATACAATTTCTCCCAATATTTTATCATTGTTAATCACATAACATTGTATCAAATATTTAACATATAAATAAACCATATAAAGAATTCAATTTAGCCAATTATTACAATACTAAACCATTTCAGTCCATGAAGCTCTAAAATGATTCGACTCAAACAGTAAGCTGTAATCATCTTACATTTAGCAAAGTAGTCCCAAGTGGAGATAGATACTTGAGATCCACTTGCTGAGTCTGTTACTGAACCTGAAATAAAACACTGTAGGGGTGTGAGAGAAGCTCAATGAGTACTTTATAATAAATAAGAAGCAATGTATAAATATAAGTTCAATAATAAAATTATCAGGATGTCAATATAACGGTATAAAAGAACAAATTTTCAATTTTCAATAATAGTTTGGTTTAATATTAAGGTTCCAATGATCAATATCGAATGAGATTCAATATTAGAATATCAATGTAACAATAAAGAAGAGACAGTCAGAATTCAATAACGATGGTCAAAAAACGGTCAGGATTTAATAACGATGATCAATAACAATCAGAATTCAATATCAATGATCAAAACAGTCGGGTTTCAATAACAATGGTCAATATCAGTTAGGATTCAATAACAATGATCAATGAAAATTAGGATTCAATAATAATAATCATTAACAATCGGGATGCAATAACAGTGATCAGTAACAGTCAAGATTTGATAACAATGGTCAGTAATGATCAGAATTCAATAATGTCATTTTAGCAGAAATCACAGTCTTGGAAGCGGTGTGCTTCCCAATGAAAACAGTGAAGTGGCGACTAATGCCTTGCTCACTCATATTAGTAAACAGTGGAGTGACAACTATTGTTTTGCTCACTCATAACAGTATAGAGCGTAAGACTGATTATGTCTCACGGCTAGGACCACCTCTCCTAGCTGAGGTGGATACACTATCCCTATCCGACGGGTCTTTTCTGTGTGCACACAATCTGATGTATTACCCACATCAGTTGGGAATTTCTGCTTTTAGTAATACAGTGTGATCACTTTGGATCCAGTATGAAAGTTTTTCAATGTTTTAGATCAATAGTTTTCAATGATGAATCAAATAAGGTTCAACGAAAGATGAGTAATTCAAGAAACAATGAAATTTTATAAATAGATCAATTGGTTCCTTAAAGGAACATAACTATGGAAACAGTTTATCGATTAGGGTACTTAAGTGTTCAAAGGTGGAACATTAGATCAAAAATGGATTCATTACAATGAATGAATTGGTATGAAAAATTTAAACTCTTTTACAATATTCAATTTAAGTACAATTTAGTACTCAGGGACAAATGATAGGAAGTAGGCTGAATGCCTCAATGAAGGGATTTAAAAACAATAATTAGGCCGAAGGCCTCATTAAAAAAATTTAAATAAAACAATTATTTCATTAAAGAAATGTAAGAGTTTCAATGTACTCACGTTGACTTCTTTAGCTCCTAATGTAGCTCTTAGTATACTCAGTAGTGACGCTCCTCACTCTCTAGAGCATTTATTCTCTTTTAAGTTTTACATTGAATCACATCCTTTATACCATATAATCAAAGATTATTAAACATCTTATCAGTTTGACTATTCCAATTCTAATTCTAATGCTATTATCTAATAACGATGCCAATCAATATATTCAATAGCATATATATCCACATATAACAATTTATAATACATTTCTATTAAATTTTCAATTACTGGTCGGACGACCTAATGTATATCCGTAATGTTCGTTAATTGTTTTTTAGCAATTTAATACACTTTCACATTAGATTCATATTGAATAATCTCACTCAATTTATTATTAATTATTTAAATTAACTATTTATTCAGTGTTTCCATATAAATAATTCATTAGGTTATAATTGTTAACTTTGAAACATTACATTCTTATTTATTGTCTAGTTAAGTCACTAGATCTTGTCACCTTGTTTCTGTAATTTCTCATGATTTACTAGTCCAAATGAGTTGATTCTTTTTATATTTCAAACCATACATATACATTTATAACATATCCAAAATTGAACTTAAAATTCAATTCATAGAAAACTTAGTAACCATTTCAATTCAATTATATTTCTGTTACAGGGCAGACTGACCCTGTCACACTTTTTTAAGTATAATTCAAGATTTATGTTTCCAATTGCAATTTTCTTTTACTGGGAGGTACTAGAGACATTAAGAAACATTTCTTATTTTTTAATTTTAATCCAGTTCCATCTTTAAAGTCCTTAAATTAGAGGTGCTAATTCAATTTACAAGTTGAATCTAATTACAGAGTCAGTTACAGAATAAGCTTTATTTCTCATTGTACACTTGAAATTTTATCAATTACTTTTGTAGATTAATTCTAAACATATCAATGATAATTTTATTAGTTTTCAGTTTCTTCTAATTTTGTCTCTATCATGCTCAATTCATGAGATATATTCTCAAGTCTATCAATGGTGCCAGTTTACAAGAGTTTCCATATCTCATCAAATTCAATAAGTCATATCTCATAATACACATATCCAATTTATATTTCCTACTACAAAAAGCTTATACACATGTAAATTAGAATTATTCATATTTTACACTTGACTTAATTTTATCTCTAAATCAATCTTTTGAGCTACTCCATTTCAGACTACCCATTCAATCTTTGAACATGACCAGTTTTAGTTCATGTTGGATTTCTCTTTGTAAACAATAAATATTTTAAATTTCTTTTACAAGTGAATACTTGAGATATTTTCCTACAACTTTTATGTTTTGACTATGTCCAAATTATGTTCATAAGGTCCTCTATAAATTAAAACTATCCGGGGTTTACTCAGAAACCTCCCAAATCCGGGTCAGTCCACTTTCAGGAAACATATCTCATTACTGATCAAGAATTTCATAAAATCCTTTTATGAGACTCTAATTAATATAAAAAAAAAAAAAAATACAACTTTCTTGTTTTACACTTCCCAAAATTCGGCCTCTAAACTATCAGTATGGGTGTTCCAAGTTTCTACTCAATTCAAAATCTAGTTTTCCCAATTCAAGCTCAATAATCAAATTAAGTTCCATCATGCAATTTAAATTCAATCAACTCATCAATTCTTTCAATTCACTTCATAATACACCCATAAATATTAGAAAAACAAAATAATTGATTTTCCTCCAATAATCCTAATATAGGCCGAACCATGGAAAGAAAAGAAGAAGAAGAATTTCTTTAAACTTTAACATAAAACTCTAATTATCCATGCTTAAAATAAAATTTGAAAGGCAAGAATTGAAATTACCTTAAACTTGTATAAACAAGTTCAACTTTGACAAAGTTGATTTCAACGTTAATAAGGTTGAATTCAACCTTAATATGGTTGAATTCAATGTTAATAACATTGAGTTTAATCAATTTGAATTTGATCCACTCTAGTCTCTTTCATTAAAGATGTATAGTTCATTTAAAAATTTCATTAAAATATTCATGATTTGTTCTCAATGAAACCCTAAACCGTAAAATCTAACCCTAAATCCTAAAGCCCAACCGTAACCTGAAACCCTAAAGTCTAAACCCATAATAATAATAAACTAAAAAATATAATAAAGTTGTTAAATGAAACTTCTAAAGTTGAGATCACTCATAGACATGGAGTTCATGATTAGTTCTCAATGAACATAATCTTTGAGATTACAGCACATTTCCTAATCCTAATTAGTTTGATTAAGATAATTAAAATAACAAAGTTGAACTCAATATTATTAACTTCAAATCAAGTTGATAAAGATATAGAGAAAAACTAAGTAATAATTAAATGAAAAATTTTTAAATCACGTTGGGTTCATTCAACATTAACAAAGTTGAACTCAACGTTGTTAAGGTTGAGTTTAACTTTAACAATGTTGAACTCAACTTTATTCAATATTGAATAAAAACTACATCGTTTTAATTCTTAATAAATAATAATAAAAGCTTAGCTTAAGACATCTATAAACATTGCAACAATATAATATTATTAATAATAGTAATAATAATAATAATAGTCACTAGGAGTAGGACACGTGGCTGGATGGCATGCATGGTTTAAAACCTAAAATCTAACCCTAATTCAGAGTTTGGCTGCCAGAGAGATAAAGTCTTTCATTTTCATGCTATTTTCTCTGTTAACTCTCCTCTTTTCTCTTCTTAATTCTCACTATCTGTAACCCTAACCCTAAATCACTCAAAAACTCTACCAAAGAGAGTCTATCTGAAAATATCTGCCTCTATTCTATATTTGATACAATCTAAGAAAATTACAATCTAAGAAAAAAATAACAATTAAAGGAATCGAAGAAAGAGACAATCAAAAAAAGATAATAAAGATTTGAAGGGTAATTTCAGGTAAGAGAGTATGACTAGGGCTTTAGTTAAATTTGTAATACTAAAAATATGATCGTTAGAAGAAATTGTATTTTAGTGTAACAGCTAGTTTTTTAATTTTTTTTACTGTTTGTGTATAAATAAATAGCAGCAATGCATAGTTGCATATGCATACACTGTCAACCGTCAAGTTAGTTAGCATATACTTAGCAAAGTTAGCATTCTCAGTCTCATATTCTTATTTCACATACACTTAGAGAGTCTTACTGATTTTCTTCCTTCTTTGTATATAAATGGAATCCAGTTTATGAATTTCCATAAGATCTAAATTTAACAGGGGACATAAAGGTGGCAGAAGCTACTGCTGTGTGAATGGAAGTTTGATTAAATTTAGGAATCAGTGGTGTAACTGTGGTAGAAAGATTATGATTAAGATATCAGAGTTTGCAAGAAACCCTAATAAATTGTGTTTTCATTGTGATAGTTATAGGTTTTAAAGATTTTGGGAGCTTGATATAGATGAATTTAATGTATCAGAGTTGGTTGCTTTTATCATAAATATGCAAAATGAAAAAGTCAGTGAATGTAAAAGGCATGGAGGTGTCAAAGTTGTTTGATTGTTATGTTATGTTTAATCTTTGTAATTTTAACATTGCTAAGTGTCAAAGTGTTTTGTATGTAGTTTTAATTGTAATGTATTTTTATTATAAAATTGAATATTTTTATTATAAAGTTCAATTAAACTTTATTAAGGTTGAATTCGACCTTACTAAGGTTGAATTCGACTTTATTAAAGTTGAATTCGACTTTATTAACGTTGAATTCAACCATAATAAAGTGTTGTTATTGGACTGTATTTTAATTATTTTTATTGTTTTCAATTTATGTTTTTTGTAATAAGAAATGACAAAAAATAATAAAGGAAGAGGCAATGGTGGAAGGACACCAGCAGCAACAAAAGGCAAGCACTCACTGCCTACGGTGCCACCAATTGCTCAGCAATCCATATCCAACACAGGAGAATCAATTTCATCTCCTGTAGCAATTCCAACTCCAAGTCATCAATTTTCAAATGAAGTCAGTGGATCTAATGATAATCATCATATGCAAATTGATTCTTCTGAGCAACAAACAGAAGGTAATCCAGTAACTCCTCATAGTAATAAAAGAACTATGTCACACCCCGCTTCGGGCAGTGCAACGGTCCTAGGGCATAGGTAGGCATAAGGCCACCAAAAGCCCGTAGAACCCTTCTCATCTCATGATTCCCATAATATCATAACAACTAACTCACTCATCCCAAGGATCAGAACCTGAACTCATGCATAAACTCATATAACTCTTAATCTCATAATCT
>CATKHJ010593533.1:0-14756 GCA_949750685.1 Vernicia montana | reverse complement strand
GTGAACTTGTCAAAACTCCATAGATAGTGAAATACCCAATTGTTGATTGGGGAGTGGATGTAGGATTGGTTATAATCCGAACCACTATAAATCTTTGTGTTCCTTCTTTTCTTTCCTTCTTACTCAATTAATTTTTAAATTTCCCACCAATTCAAACCCCCCCTTCTTGATTCATATTTTGCTACACACCACATGTTTGCTTCGCTCATCTTGCTAAACTGAACCTATCTATTCGTTTACTGTCATCAAGTTCTTTGATCATTTGACATCTTATTCTATTCGACTATTATATCTATACTCCTTATCAATTAACTCGTATATATTCCTCTTCATGTCATGTCTCTCATCATTTTTATTATCTCCCATGCAGGTTCATCTTATAATCTATCCTCGTATCTTCGATCATTCTTCCTATATTCTCACTTTTGTCATCAACCTTGTCATATTCCAGCAAGTCTCAGTCAAACACCTTTGCCATCAAGGTCTATCCTCGTTCATCCTTAATTACTTACTATGACTAATCAAAACCTGGGGTATTACATTCTCTGCTCCTTCATAAAAAATTCATTCTTGAATTTTGTAAACACCTCCCTAACTCTTGTATTATACTTATCCCCATGTGACATCATTTTCATCTTTTTCCAGTAGATATGAGACTAAGATAAGCATCCTTCCTTATGTCTCTGTTCCTTATCATTTTTCAAAGCACTCAAATTCCAATTTGGTTATCATTCTAGTCTCTCATAATATCTGTCATCAGGTAGTTACTAACTCCTAATGACTCTTCTTCCTAGAATCTCCAATATATATATATATATATATATATATATATATATATATATATATATATATATATACCACCCTGTCAGTTACTCATTATTCTTTTGCAGTAGATCCAACCTCGAATTTATGATTGATCTATCATTCCTCACTTGATCTTTAAATTTCCTTCGTTGAACTCCTTGTCGAGGAACCATCAGGGTGTTATAAAAGAATAAGAAAGGCCATATCATAACATAATCAATACATCAATCTATACTTTTAAAGAAACAATCATCAACGAATAAGAAATCTTTTGTAATACCCCGATCATGCATGTATGAACTTCTATTTAATTATATGAATGATTTACAAGTGTTACATCATGTGTATTGATGAGTTAGATTGATTGGAATTGAGAATTGAACTTAGGAATCGAAAATGTATGAAATGGAGTTGCTGAGAGGAATTCACGAGCGCTATATGTATGTCGCAACCGCGACTCTGACCGTGAACTCTTCTGTCTGATTTTGGTATTTTGGCTAAAAGAGAATCGTGAGCGCAACAGAGGCATGGCGACTGTAATATCAGCATGAACAATCACGTGAACAGTGTCACGTTGCGACTGCTACATGGTTGTAGTGATAGCAATATGCATTTCGCGACCGCTATCGCCATCAGGGACAGAAACGGGAATCAGCCCTATAAAAGGAATTAAAAGCCCCAATTTCATTTCTATCCAATTTTCAGAATTCCTAAACTCATTATCTCTCAAATTTCTCTCCATCTAACTTCATTAATGATCAAGGAAGACCATTTATTGCATATTTAAGAGGATCTAGGGTTAAGGAAACCAATTCCTCTCTTCTTTGTTCAAGCATTCTAAGTCAAGTTAAGTTAGGGTTTCTTCTTTTCTTTCAATTTCTTCTATAAGATGAAAGGTCATGTTAAGATTAAGTTAAGTTAGCATCATTAGCATTGTTATTTGAGTCAAGATTATGGTTATTTGATTTATTTTCTATTTCTAAGGTTGGATATGTATAGCTTCTCCTAGAGATAGAAGAGATGATGATGATAGAAGATGTGACCACTACATTTGTTTGCTCTAGGAATTGATCTCAAGATTATTTTGGATTCTTCATTGTTAAGGTGATTGATAATTATACTATTATGATTGTGTTTTGAACTATGGGGCATAATTGTCTAATTCTTTCATGAACTACCAAATGATTGTTGATTATTACTAAATATCCTTTTGTGATATCAATTTCATTGTTTCCATGAACCATGAATGAACTAAGACCATGAATGAACCAAGACCATGATTGAACCTAGACCATGATTATTGTATGACCATGATATGAATCTCTTAAGAACTCATGCCTGATAATGACTTATGATTCATGATCCCTTTTGTATAAACATCCATGACCATGATTCCCAAGCAGAAAACCCCAACTCTGATGTGGGGCAAGACATCATGCATTGTGCACAATGTACTCCATTGGATAGAGTAAAGTATCCAAGTCCTAGCTAGGAAGGGCTTGTCATCCTAGCCGTGAGATCTGATCAATCTTGTGCAGAGATTGAGGGTATGCTCCGTTAAGAAGAGCCTCTACCTCTTATGATTCCTGATTGAATATGTTCTATGTCTCAATTCTCGATAACGCCTAAATGGCATATACTCATTCTCATGGGGAACGTTAAGACTTATGAACCTCTATTCAAGTTATTGTTATTTCTGCTAAAGTATGACATGTACAAGATGAATGAAACCCATGAACCATTGCTATTGTATGAACCTCATAAACTAATGTCACTGCATGAACCATGAACTTTTCTTGTGAGCCATCCTTGAAACACCAAGCCTCACAAGTATGGTAGTAAAATCATTACTCACTGCTTTATCTCATTAGTGATTCCTTTTTTCAGGTGAGCTATAGTTTATCAGTTAGGTTTCCAAAGCATTCTTCTTCTCCAGTCCTCGAAAACTTTGGTGATCAATGTAAAGCTCAATTCCTCATTTTGATTAATTATTAGTTGTAAAGATAATGATTTGAACCTTAGATGCTTCATGGTAAATGAATGGTATATGTATTCATGGTACATGTATAGGATGAATATTCTTTTAGCCTTTAAGGCAATGATTATGAATGATGTAATATGCAAGATAACCTAAGATATAACTATTGATGAACTTATGAATCATGAATGATATTGATGCGTATAGGTGAGCATGTTTGTCAGGTTTAGATCTTGGGAGATTGCATGATATTGTTATGGATTGATTGTATGTCAATGTTCCTACGGCCTTATGCCTACCCATGCCCTAGGATCGTCGCGACTCGAAAGTCTGGTCGTGACAAGGTTGGTATCAGAGCGTAAGCTAAAGTTTAAAGTACACTCTAATAAGTTATATGAGTTGTATAAAATAAGAATTACCATGAAGCATAGGAGATTCCTTATTGTCAATTGAAGTCATCATTTATATGATATTCCGCATTATCCTTATATGTTAAGAATTCTTATATGTTATCGTATAGATGCCACTGAGAAGAGGACGCCCTCCTCTTCAAAAGGGACCTTAATGCCCCGAAAGGAGAGCGGCATCCGATGCTACATCTATTCGTGATGAACCGCCTAGAAATAGGTGAAGTGTATAACATGATGAAGATGATTATGTACCACCTCCTCCAATGGATGCCATAGAACTCTTGAGGGAGGAGATAAGGCAATTGAGGGAGGAAAACCAAGCCTTGAGGGATGCTCAATGAGCTCCACAACCTCCTCCTCCCCCACTAGTTGTACCAAGGGCACCTAGGGATGTTAGGGCTCCTCCTTCGCAAGTGCCTATACCAGATAGAGGGGAAAGAAGAGTACTTGATGATAGTGGGGTTTCCATCCAAGATTTTAAGAGACTTAAGCCTCCAAAATTTGCTGGAGAAGATGGTGAAGAACCTCAAGAATTTCTTGAGAAGATGGACAAGCTAGTCTGTAGATTTCCCTATTCAGATGCAAGGATGATAGAATTAGTGGGTCTACAGTTGGACAAGGAAGCATGGCAATGGTACTTAAGGGATGTGAAAGAGAGGGTCTACAGTGAGAATCCTCCTACATGGGCTATGTTTAAGCAAGAGCTCATGGATCAGTTCCTAGCTGAAGGGGAACAACAAAATAGGGCCTTGAAGTTTGAGCAGTTGAGGCAAAGATTGGGAATGACTGTGTCGGAGTATGCTAAGGAGTTTAATAGACTTAGCAAGTTTGCTCCTTACATTGTTCCTATTGAGGCAAGTAAAGTGGAGAGATTCAGGATGGGATTGATCACTCCGCTGTACAATGCTTTTCTTTTAGTGGAATTCTCTACCTTGGCTAAGTTGATTGATAAAGCCAAGATGATAGAGGCTAGACACAAGACCGAGAGAGCTGCAAGGGTAGAAAGAGAGCAGAAGAATAAGAACAAGAATAAGAATAAGAACAAAGGACAAGGCAGTCAAGGTAGACAAGGGGAAACAATGTGCAAGTTCATGTATCTGAAACTCCAGTTTCTTCTGTAGTGCATAGCCAACCAAGAGGGGGAGGCCAAGGAAGAGGCCAAACCCGTATAATTTCTGTGGCATCTGTACTTGTAAGTTACAGTGCACTAAGGACCTCATATCAGGATTTTACAAATCCCACTTGTTTTGAGTGTGGGAAGAAGCATGTGGGTACTTGCAGGTTTGCCTCAGGTGCATGCTTAGCTTGTGGTCAGATGGGCCACTATATCAAGTATTATCCTGAGAGGAAAGGACAATATGGCACACCTACAGTCTCACAGCCTACAGTCCATATGGATAGACCAAAAGCAAGGGGTTCTTATGGCCGTGAAAGGGAAATAGGCCAATCATCTGGTACACGAGCCACTGCAGCTGAGAAAGGAAAAGGAAGGGTATATGCAGTGAACCAACAGGAAGCAAGAGCAGCTAACACTACAGTGATAGGTATTATTCTTATCCAAGGCATGCATGCACGAGTCTTGTTCGATTCTGGTGCGACATATTCTTTTGTGTCACCGTGTTTCGCAAGGAAGCTAGGAAAGAATAGAGAGAGTATGTAAGTTCCCTTAGAAGTGTCTACTCCCCTAGGGGAAGCTATAGAGGTACGTCATGTATACTCGGCATGTATAGTAGAAATTGAAGGGAGAAAGCTTCGAATTGATTTGATCGAACTAGAAGTGCTAGATTTTGATGCAATACTTGGCATGGATTGGTTATCTTAACACCATGCACACATTGATTTCCATGAAAAGAAGATAGAGTTCAAGAAGGAAGAGGAAGATGCATTTGTGTATCAAGGGAATAGAAGTAATGTTCCTTCTAATCTCATATATGTTATTGGAGCAAGAAGATTGTTGAAGAAATGATGTAAGGGTTATTTGGCACATGTTGTGGACACACGGAACACTCCTACAGAGGTTCATCAAATATCGATAGTTAGTGAGTTTTCAAATGTGTTTCCTGATGAGTTGCCTAAATTTCCACCGGAGAGGGAAATCGAGTTCAACATTGAACTTCTTCCAGGCACACAATAAATGTATATTCCTCCTTACCGAATGGCACTTACGGAACTGAAAGAGTTGAAAGCACAGTTACAAGATCTATTGGACAAAGGGTTCATAAGACCAAGTAGTTCTCCATAGGGTGCACCGGTCCTCTTTGTTAAGAAGAAGGATGGTTCCATGAGGCTTTACATCGATTACCGGTAATTGAACAAGCTAACGGTCAAGAACAAGTATCCTTTACCAAGGATTGATGACTTGTTCTATCAGTTACAAGGGGCAAGTTATTTTTCTAAGATTGACCTCAGATCGGGCTATCATCAGCTCAAGATCAAGAATGAGGACATTTGCAAGACTGCCTTTAGAATAAGATATGGCCATTATGAGTTTACGGTGTTGCCTTTCGGCTTAACCAATGCTCCTACGGCTTATATAGATTTGATGAATAGAGTGTTCAAGCTTTTCTTGGATAAATTTGTGATAGTCTTCATCAATGATATCCTTATTTACTCCAAGAACAAAGAAGAACACGAAGAGCATTTGAAAATTGCCTTGCAGACATTAAGGGAGCATAAATTGTACGCCAAACTATCAAAGTGTGAGTTTTGGCTCGATTATGTTTACTTCCTAGGACATGTGGTTAGCAAAGAGGGAATCAAAGTTGACCCGAAGAAGATTGAAGCAGTGTCAAGTTGGCCTAGACCAACAAATGTGACAGAGGTCCGTAGTTTTCTTGGTTTGGTAGGTTATTATAGGAGATTTGTCAAAGATTTCTCCAAGATGGCCTCTCCAATGACCAAGTTAACTAGGAAGAAAATGAAGTTCATCTAGGATGATGATTGTGAGAAGAATTTTCAATAACTCAAGACATGTCTCACTACAGCTCCAGTACTCACGTTACCAGAAGGATCAGAGGGATTTGCGATCTACTATGATGCTTCAAGAGTAGGATTGGGATGTGTCCTTATGCAATATGGGAAGGTGATTACATATGCTTCGAGACAGTTGAAGAAGTATGAAATGAATTATCCTACGCATGATTTGAAGATGGCAGCGATGATCTTTGCTCTCAAGATATGGAGGCATTATCTCTATGGTGAGAAGTGTGAAATCTACACTGATCACAAGAGTCTCCAATACATCTTGAAAGAAAGAGATCTGAATCTAAGACAAAGAAGATGGGTGGAGTTGCTAAAGGATTATGATTGTCAGATTCATTACCATCCGAGCAAAGCTAATGTTGTTACGGATGCTTTGAGTCGAAAATCAATGGGAAGCCTAGCTCACATTGCAACGGGAAAGAAGCCGTTGGTTAAGGAGTTGAAAGAATTGTTCAACAAGGAGTTGCAATTGGAGATTTCTGAATCTCAAATGCTTATGGCACACTTTCAAGTGAGGCCCATATTGATTGATGAGATAAAGGCATTACAAGACAGTGATCCTTCACTGGTTAAGTTGAAGAAAGAAGTTCAAGAAGGCCAAGCAAAAGAGTTTCAGTTGAAAGATGGTGTGTTGATGCTTGGGAATTAGTTATGTATATCGAATGTGGATGGACTTAGAGAGAGGATAATGAAAGAAGCACATCAAGCTCTATATAGTATTCATCTAGGTGCAACCAAGATGTATCATAATTTGAAGAATTGTTATTGGTGGCCTGGTATGAAGAAAGATATTTCTACTTTTGTGTCTTTTTGCTTGACATGTGAACAAGTCAAGTTTGAGCATCAGAAACCTTCAGGTCTTCTGCAAGAGATCCAATTGCCAGAATGGAAATGGGAACATATCACGATGGACTTCGTAGTCAGATTACCAAAGACATCGAGGGGTTATGATTCCGTTTGGGTAATTGTGGATAGATTAACCAAGTCAACCCATTTTCTAGAAGTGAAGACCACATACACTGTAGCTTAGTATGCTCAGTTGTACTTGGATAAGATTGTGAGCTTACATGGAGTGCCAATATCCATCATCTTGGATAGAGGTACTCAATTCACATCTAGATTCTGGCATAAGTTGCAAGAAGCATTAGGCACAAAGTTAAATTTCAGTACTGCTTTCCATCCGCAAACGGATAGGCAATCTGAGTGAATTATACAGACATTGAAAGATATATTACGCATGTGTGTGCTTGACTTTGATGGAAATTGGGACAAGTATCTGCCGTTGATTGAATTTACTTACAACAACAGTTATCATTCCACCATCGGCATGGCACTGTATGAAGCATTATATGGTCAGAAGTGTAGATCGTCGGTATGTTGGATGGAAGTCGGTGATAAACATGTTGAAGGACTAGATTTGATTAAGGAAACTTCAGAGAAAGTGCCAATCATCAGGGAAAGGTTAAAGATGGCTTTCAGCCGGCAAAAAAGCTATGCGGATCCGAAGAGAATGGATGTCAACTTTTCCACAGGGGATCATGTTTTTTTAAAGATCTCTCCTATGAAAGGTATGATGAGGTTTGGAAAGAAAGGTAAACTTTCTCCAAGATACATTGGGCCATTTAAGATACTATATCGAATTGGCAATGTATCGTATAGGCTAGCTCTTCCTCCGAGTTTAGCCCATGTGCATCCGGTGTTTCATGTTTCGATGTTAAGAAAGTATGTACCGGATCCATCTCATGTTCTACAACCTCAAGCAATAGAAGTGGAAAAGGACTTCTCATATGAAGAAATTCCAATTTCGATTGTCGATCGACAAGTGAAAAAGCTTCGAAATAAAGATATAGCATTGGTAGAAGTTCATTGGAAGAATCATGATTATGATGAATGTACTTGGGAGGATGAACAAGATATGATGCATAAGTACCCTAATTTGTTCTTTGTGTAACTTATGTTTATGTCATGTATATACTATGTATATGTAAATTCGAGGGCGAATTTTCTATAAGGAGGAGAGAATGTAATACCCGATCATGCATGTATGAACTTCTATTTAATCATATGAATGATTTACAAGTGTTACATCATGTGTATTGACGAGTTAGATTGATTGGAATTGAGAATTGAACTTAGGAATTGGAAATGTATGAAATAGAGTTGTTGAGAGGAATTCGCGGGTGCTATATGTATGTCACGACCGTGACATAGCATCGCGACCGCGACTCTGACCGCAACCAAGTCCGCGAACTCTTCTATCTGATTTTAGAATTTTGGCTAAAAGAGAATCGCGAGTGCTACAGAGGCATGGCGACCGTAATATTAGCGTGAACAGTGTCACGTTGCGACCGCTATATGGTTGTAGTGACCGCAATATGCATTTTGCGATCGCTATCGCCATCAGGGACAGAAACAGGAATCAACCCGATAAAAGGAATTAAAAGCCCCAATTTCATTTCTATCCGATTTTCAGAGTTCCTAAACTCATTTTCTCTCAAATTTCTCTCCATCTAACTTCATTAATGATCAAGGAATACCATTTATTGCATATTTAAGAGGATATAGGATTAAGGAAACCAATTCCTCTCTTCTTTGTTCAAGCATTCTAAGTCAAGGTAAGTTAGGGTTTCTTCTTTTCTTTCAATTTCTTCTATAAGATGAAAGATCATGTTAAGATTAAGTTAAGTTAGCATCATTAGTATTGTTATTTGAGTCAAGATTATGGGTATTTGATTTATTTGCTATTTCTATGGTTGGATATGTATAGCTCCTCCTAAAAATAGAAGAGATGATGAAGATGGAGGATATGACCACCACATTTGTTTGCTCTAGGAATTGATCTCAAGATTATTTTGGATTCTTCATTGTTAAGGTGAGTGATAATTATACTATTATGATTTTGTTTTGAACTATAGGGCATAATTGCCTAATTCTTTCATGAACTACCAAATGATTGTTGATTATTGCTAAATATCCTTTTGTGATATCAATTCCATTGTTTTCATGAACCATGAATGAACCAAGACCATGAATGAACCAAGACCATGATTGAACCCAGACCATGATTATTGTAAGACTATGATATAAATCTCTTAAGAACTCATGCTTGATAATGACTTATGATTCGTGATCCTTTTTGTATAAACATCCATGACCATGATTCCCAAGCAGAAAATCCCAACTCTGATGTGGGGCAAGACATCAGGCATTGTGCACAATGTACTCTATTGGATAGAGTAAAGTATTCAAGTCCTAGCTAGGAAGGGCTTGTCATCTTAGCTGTGAGATCTGATCAACCTTGCATAGAGATTGAGGGTATGCTCCGTTAAGAAGAGCCTCTACCTCTTATGATTCATGATTGAATATGTTCTATGTCTCAATTCTCGGTAATGCCTAAATGGCATATACTCATTCTCATGGGGAACATTAAGACTTATGAATCTCTATTCAAGTTATTATTATTTCTGCTAAAGTATGACATGTACAAGATGAATGAAACCTATGAATCATTGCTATTGTATGAACCTCATGAACTAATGTTACTGCATAAACCATGAACTTTTCTTGTGAGCCATCCTTGAAACACCAAGCCTCACAAGTATGGTAGTAAAATCATTACTCACTACTTTATCCCATTAGTGATTCCTTTTTTCAGGTGAACTATAGTTTATCAGTTAAGTTTCCAATGCATTCTTCTTCTCCAGTCCTCGAAAACTTTGGTGATCAATGTAAAGCTTAATTCCTCATTTTGATTAATTATTAGTTGTAAAGATAATGATTCGAACCTTAAATGCTTCATGGTAAATGAATGGTATATGTATTCATGGTACATGTATAGGATGAATATTCTTTTGGCCTTTAAGGCAATGATTATGAATGATGTAATATGCAAGATAACCTAAGATATAACTATTGATGAACTTATGAATCATGAATGATATCGATGAGTATGGGTGAGCATGTTTGTCAGGTTTAGATCTTGGGAGATTGCATGATATTATTATAGATTGATTGTATGCCAAGGTTCCTATGGGTTTTCGGTGGCCTTATGCCTACCCATGCCCTAGGATCATCGCGGCTCGAAAGTCGGGTCGTGACATATTTAAACTTCATGACTTACTAAACCTAATACATTCTTAACTTAGTAAACTTATATTTATCTAGTATATATATATATACTCCTATGTCTATCTCCTCATTCAGATTCTCAATATGTGCTTAATTGATCCTTTTTATAACTTATTGCTCTAATACACCTTTGTTTGAGTCATCGCTCGTCTCACTTAACTTTCCTCTTTTGAATGGTCTAACTTCCATCCTTCACTTTGACATCAAGGGCTTTTCAATCCTTTCTAGTGAGTGTAATACCCCAAGTTCATTTAGACTTTATGTTGATCATGTGGATGAGTTACAAGTTGAATATCATGTATAAGTAAGGGTTAAGAGTTGCATGTGTATGAGTATTAGTTGAATCTTTATGTGAATGTGAAATATATGTTAAGTTTTGGACTTAAGACTTATGTTTTTCTAAGCTTGCTAATATTAGTAGGGTAACGCCTGTTACTAATAAGTAATGCCCGTTACTTGAGGCTCACGGTAGTGAAAGATGTGTAACGGTGGTTAATAAGAGAGGCAGTAGCTACTGGTTAGCAAAGTCACACCAGTTACTAACGAGTAATGCTAATGACGGGAACTGAGGATAGTGATATGAACGCCAGTTACTTAAAAGTAATGCCAATTACTCATGCCGAGACAGAAGTATGAATTCAACGAGTAACGCCCATTACTTACTAGTAACGTTCGTTACCTGTCAAGGCTTATAAATGGAGCAACTCGGCCCAAACTGATCATTTCTCATTTTTTTCTCATTTATAACCTATTCTAAAAACCCTAAATCCTCTATATTTGTCTCTCAAGTCTAGATACTTCATATTTCTACCAAGATTACAAGAGATTGCAATGATCTAAGTGTAAATCCTTTAACCTTTCATGATTTGAAAAAACTTTGGTTGGAGACTAAGGAGAGATCTTTAAGGTAAGCCTTCTAATTTTTTATTTTCCTTTTAGGTTTTATTTGATTAGGGTTTAATATTAAGTTATGAGTTTAATAGATGATGTTTTTGGTATTGAATGCAAGAGATGAGTTAGATTCATAAAAAATCCTAAAATGTGTAAACCCTATAATCAAGTCTATTGTTAATGATTAAGAGATAATTGTTAATAAAGCTTAAGAATTGAGAATCCATTGTTAGATTTGAAAAAAACAAGCTATGTGATTAAAGTTACATGAGGTATAGTTGATATTGATGTGAAAATTTATGTGTAGGCAAAGTGAGTCAAGAAAGTAATGAGCTCAAGCATGGTAAAGGTGATATGAGCTTAATTGGAAGGATATAGCAAGAAAGGTGAGTTGAAAATATACTACTATATTTGTATTTATTATCCTAAGGCTTAAATGCCTAATTATTTGTTAAGCCACCATGAGAAATAGCATGAAAATAAATTATTGAACCATAAATGCTTCATGAAACCTTATAATTTATTGATTAGTCATTTGCTAATTCTTATTTGTTTATGAGAACAATGTAAACCATATGAGCATATTGATTATAAGAACCATGAGAACCTACATGTGTATGAACAATGTGAACCATGATTATCCTTATTCATAAATTGATAACCCTCATTGGAATAGAAATCTCTTACTGATCTGGGTAAAATATCAGACATTGTACACTGTATAATCCAATGGATAGAGTATAATATCATATCCCTATCTAAGAAGGGTAAATTTTCCTAGATGTGAAACTCGAAGAGTTTCATGTATTGACGAGGAAGAGTATGTTAATGAAAATCTCAGCTCTTATTATGAGGAAGAGTATGTTAATCCAGCCTCTACTTTTATTTTTACGAAGGGAGTATGCTAATAAAGTGCATCTACTCTTAATAATTTACAAGGATGATTTCTATTTCCATATATTTGAGTTATAATTCCTTTTATGATTTATATACATATCTATTCTTGAATCATACTTGTTATTTATCACATCCCACTTTTGAAATATGACGGTCCTAGGGTATGGGTAGCCATAAGGGCACCAACCACCCGTAGAACCCATACATGTTATCAAATCCAATATGGAATCATGTTCAACCATCAATAATTACTTATACTCATTGCCCAATATCAGAACTTGTTTAACAACTAGTCGCTTCACATTATGAACCCAATTAATTAATTCAATATTACCATCATTCTTATTTATCAATTAACTTATACATATTCTTTATCATCATATTGAGATTTATTTTTATAAGTCATCTATTATCATTATACAACATACATTCATAAAAATTACAGTTCCTTACACAATTTAGGATAAATACCTTAATGTCCTATTAATACAAAACATATATCATGCAAATAACTGTTATCTTCTAATAATTACGGAGCAACTAATGAGTCATACATCCAGATTTTTAACATATACACATGCTATTAAGATACAAACCTTTACAATATATGCTCATAACAAAGTAAGTTTACTTTGTTGCACTGATATCAAGTGAAGAATACTAGAGAATCCCCTTTAAATTTTACTGTCTTCCTATAAAAATTAAGGGAGTTGAGTGAGTATTAAACCCAGTGAGTAAAGAATATACTGCTATAGACTATGTGGTTTGGTATTCAACGATAGCTACAAAAACTTTTGGGGTTCATACTTATATTTGGATCAAATGAAATCAACAGATTCATAACATAAATTATTAAACAAGTGAGGCAAAAATCATATGAACAAGTGAAGTAATAACCAAATGGATTTCAAAAAAAGAAACGTATGAATATATAAAGTAAGAGTGACCAATAAACACCTCATATTGGAAGCATAAATCCTCATATATAATTTAGCAGAAATTATTACCAATTTAATGTGAAGTTTATTCACATATCCAATATAACACTGCGGAACCATAGATTTCCAATAATAAATTATAACACAAGGTTAGCTAGACCTTATGGTTAGGGCATTCAAATACCTCTTAGCAAGGTACAAATTACTGTGCACAGAGTTCGGTGATCCCCACACCGAAGAAAGGAAATTTCTGCTATTTATAGGTTAGATTTTAGACACACAGAACAACTGACTTGAAGAAAGTTGATGAGAGTTTACAGTTCACAACAACAATTTTTCTCAATTTCTCATATCAATTATTCAAATAGCATATCAAATGAAATATCACATGATACCCATATAAAGGATTTCCAATAAATCGATATATATATCTCAATAAAAATATCATGAAATTTATAACAAAGACAACAATGATTCAATTAGACTTAATAATAACTCATCAAGTTAAGCTCAATGAGTATGAATAGAAAGTACAATGAACATAATAAATGGAATTCAATAGACTTTTGAAAAGTCAACAAATGAAAGGAATTTCAATGATCTCATTATGTAAGACTCAGAATTTCTCATGTCAATATTCAAATGACCAATGATTCCAATTAACACATATTAATTAGCAATAGTATTCAATGGATAAATGGAATTGAACTCCAATAAATGTATATCAAGTGTCAATAGCAAATGCGACATCTCATTGAACAAATGAAAGAAGACTTCAATAAGCAAATCAATGAGAAAGTTGAGGAATATTAATTGATAGATAGATTTACAAGTACTTGGTTTTTTTTTTTATCAAATGAACAATTTATACTTTAGATGGTTGGCAAATAAATTATATTCAAGAATTCAAAATACAATAGATAACAATATATTTTTCACTCACCTCTATTAAGCACATCTCCTTTTATAAGTCAATATATTGATCCTCATTTCTTGATTTTCTTATGCATTTACATTCAATCCACATATAGACCATCAATCCTTTTGGCTCACCAAACTCTACACATAAAATCCCGATTCAATTTATCAACTAATTTATTCAAGCCTATTGGCTATCTTATAATCTAATCTTAAAATTCATTCTAAAAATTTAACAATATCTATCGATTAAATTCTATATAAATTATTCTTTTATAATTCCTAAAATTCTACCGAAAATTCGGCAACACCTCTTTTAAAATTGGACTAACCTCCCTGTTAAAAAAAATGTAAATATCACAACCCAACTAATAACAACACGCAATGGTCCAACTCGGACCTCCAACACACTAATCCTATCCTCTATTAGTCTACGAATCAATTTCGCATTTTAAGATTTATATTAAAATTCATTATGTATTTTTAATTCATATCGTTATTATTTTACTTCATATATTTATATTTAATAATAGAAATCATTAAAGTTCTTTATTAAAATATTTCATTTTACTATTCATTTAAAAGCAACATAAAATCTATATATAAAATTATATACTCATAATATATAAATAAATTCTTTATTTATATACTTCGAAATATATTATTTTGAGTACTTGTTTAGAATAATATTCATAAAAATTCCTTAATTAAATTAAACAAAATAATCGAAACTTATATAGTTCAAACTTTATTGACAATTTAATTTAATTTATACATATATATATTAAAGAAAACACATAAATAACTCTT
>CATKHJ010593295.1:0-11563 GCA_949750685.1 Vernicia montana | reverse complement strand
GAGAGGTAGGAGTTTTATGAGCCTTTCCCTTATCGGTCAGATCGATAATGGGAGGAGGGGTAAAAGTAGAAGCACAGCTTGTACCGGCCTGAGTGGAGATAGGCTCGGTATGTGGAGGAGCAGGGGTGGTGTTGGTCATTTCCCTAACTTGGTTAAGGATGGATTGATGTTGAGTGTTGAGAGCGTTTGTGAAATTGGAGGATTGGGTGGTGAGAGCATTAGTGAAGGTGTCTGCTTGTGTTTTCAGGGCAGTGGGGAGTGCATTTTGGAAGGATTCCTCTTGCTTCTTAAGGAGGTTGGCAAAAAAGGTGTTCATAGCATCCTGGTCAGAGGTGTTGGCCATTTATACCTTCAAAAGAAAAATGAAAAGGAAGGGTAAGAATTTACACTTTGGAAAGGGTAAACAAAATGCAACGGTATATCGAAAAAAGGATTCCCTTCACTGAGATTATTGGTTGGAAACTTATTTGGGTGACGGACCACCGATTTTTGTACACAGGGTGAGAAGACTCTATTTCTCGAGTTTCTTATGAATGTATGCATGTCAATGGCATGATGCATGACAAAAAGGTTTCATGGTATATGTACAAGCTTTGATTTATTATGGTTCACGGAACCTAAGGTCAAAGGCTAAGGCTTTTATATGCACAAGGGTGAAAGGTAGCTTGGTTTAGGGTCTTTGTCCCACTAGAGCATCGATATACCTAACCATATGTGAGTCAAAGAGACTCGCGTGGGTCCAACAGTACGGATTACTCGTTACACCACCGAAATGATCGGGGATTTGTCGTGGGGTGGAATGCTTTCGCTATCTCCCAACATACTCAAAGAGAGTTGCCGAGCCAATGCTACTTGCCATCCAAAAGTTTTCCTAAATCTAGAGTTAGGAAAGGAGCCTTTATTATGCAAAGTGATGCATGAAAAGTCGAATTAAATTTAAATTCCAAATAAAGATTATTTTTGAAAAATTTAACCAAATAGTAATCCTCTTATTTGCTTTCCTTTTATTGAAAAAGGGTGGCAACTAGTTCTCAGTGGAGTTGCCAACTGTGAGGCCTCGCCCGAACGCCCTTCTCCTCGCTCGGGAATGCCTTAAGGAAAGGCGTGAGAGCGATTTTTAAGGGAGTTTAAGGAACGGGTTTCGGTGCTCACAATTGGAAGCGGCTATCGCCTCAGAAAATTGATTTTTGATTTTTGAAAAGGATTCGGGAGTCACCACCCTAATTTTATTTTAAATGGAAAAATTAAGGAAAAAACCCAATTTTACTCCAATTTTATTAATCTTTTGATTAATTTACCCAAGGATAAAATCACTAATCTTCGAACCAAGTTTAGGCTCGGGGACTAGGTTTTTGGTTTTGAATAATTTCGATTTGGCATTTAAATTTGATTTGACTTTTTTTGAAAAATGATTTCATGGATGACGGATATTGATGACAATTTTAATAATGCATGAACATGGCATAATTATAAGACAGATGGAAAAATAAAGAGCAACTATTTAAAGAACGAGTATTTAAACATCCACAAGTAAAGGAGAGTATTTCCTCTAACCCTTATGGGTATTAGGAAAATCACAAAATCGCTCCTTTACTCCCAAAAATAATTAACTAATTTCATTAATTAAAAATTTACATGGAAAGCATGAATTTACATTTTTACATGGAAAATAAAGGGGGAAGGGGATTGATTGGGATTTGGATTTGAAACTTGGATTTAGATTCCAAGCTTGCCTACGTACCCCATTGAATGGGGATCAAAACCCACGTAGTTCATTCCACTATGAGGTGAAGGGGTTTAAGGATCGGTCAGATTTGATTGATTTGGTTTGGTTTGGGGTTTGAGGGTAAGAGATTATACCTTCTTTTTGGGTGGTGGAAGAGTGGTTTTGCCGGATCGGAGTTCCATTTCAGAAAAACAAGGTTGATTAAAAAAGGAGATTTGATTTCTTAATTACCCAATTTTAATTAATTAAAAGGATTAATTAATTAAAAATGATTAACTAAAAGGATTAATTAATCAACTTGGGTGAATACTAATTTAAAGTGGGTGGAGACTAATTAAAAGGAATTAATTAATTAATTAAAATTGATTTTTAATTAATTAACTAATTAAGATTAAAGCTAATTGAAAAATTAATTAATTAATTAAAATTGATTTTTAATTAATTAATTGATGAGTGAGAAAACTAATTAGAGAGAGAGAGAGAGGAAGCAAATGGATAGCAAATCAACAAGTGCTTGAGGTGTGTTTTGAAATGGTGAGGAGAGGGGTATTTATAGGAGCAGATGGGGGGGGGGGGGGGGTGGAAAAGACCAAAAATAGCCTAAAAGTGGAAAAAGGGAAGGGTAAAAGGGTAAATCGAAAAAAAGGGACGCGTCAACCAGCTGACCTGGCGGACGTGCCAGGCCCTCCGGCGAACGTGTCAGTACGGGACTGACACGTCAGCCCTGTACTGACGCGTTTGACACGCGTCAGTACTGTGCGTGTCAAGCGTGTCAGTGGAGGACGCGCCAGAAGACGCGCGGCGGCTGCCAGTCTTCTGGCGAGTCCACCAGAGAGTCTGGCGGCGTCCACGAGACTACCTCACAGACGCACGCAGGCAGCCTGAGGACATGCCGGCACTGTTCGCGATCATCGGACCTTTCGTCCTTCGGTTCAGTTTTCTGGGTTTTTGGGACTTCCGGGTCAGTTTCTAGGGTATTTTGAAGTCTAAAAAATTACCGGTCAGTGGCGGTAGATTCAAAATTAATTATCAGACATTTTGGCAGTCAGTTTTAGGAAATATCCGGTCAGTTTTGGGAAAGTGCTGTCTGGTACAAAAAGTCCAATTAGGGTCGAAAAAGTGTCAGTCCCCTTGTAATATTATGCATAAAAATCCATTTTTTCGAGGGGTGCTGCCCCTTGACCCCTGCCCACTAACCGGCTAGAGGGACCGCCGTACCGGATCTACGTGGCGCATAAATTTAGTAGGTGTCAAGTTGCAGCAGCATCTTAAGGGTGTAAAATTGAGGGTTCACAAGTATTTTGAAAACCTTATATCTCTTTAATGAAACAATATGTGTGAGAAAATCCTTTCATTAAGGCCTTCGGCCTATTTAATGTTATTCAAATCCCTTCAATGAGGCCTTCGGCCTACTTATTGTTACTTGAATATGAGTACTAAAACTGTACTCAAGTCAAACATTGTAAAAGAACCCTTTCTTGAGCCAATGTATTTAATTGGAAATTCAATGTACCCTGATTAATAAACCTTTCTTATAATTATGTTCTTTTGAGAACCTATTTGATCTATTCATATGAATTCCAATGTTCCTATAAGTAAAACCATTTCATTGAATCTTATAAGATTCGCTACCGTATATAGTTGATTCATAACATGAAAATGATTGCATACGTGATCAAAAGTGATCATTCCATATAACTGAAAGCAGAAATTCCCATCTTATGTGGGGTAACACATCAATCATGTGCACATGGTAAAGCCTGCGGGTAGGGCGAGAGTACCCAACCCTAGCTAGGAAGGGTGGTCCTAGCCGTAAGATCTGATCAATCTCACGCTACTGATACTGTATGAGTGAGCAAGTCATTAACTGCCACTCCAGTTATTTATACTTAGGAAGCATACCACTTCCAAGAATTTTGATTTCTGCTAAAATTGCATTATCGAACCCCCAACTATTATTGACTATTGAGAAACTGTTCCTCCTCACTGATACAATGAAACCTTGATAAGTTTATTGTTAAACCTGTACTCATGCACTATTGAATATTTCTTATAAAGTACTCACTGAGCTTCTCTCACACCCCTATAGTGTATTGTTTCAGGTCTAGTAGCAAACTCAGCAAGTGGATCTCAAGTATCAATCTCCGTTTGGGATTACTTCACTGAATGTAAGATGATTAAGACTAAAGTCTTTGGGTCCTCTCATTTAGTGCTCCATGGATGATTATGGTTATGGTACTTTAATAGTTGAGTAAATTGAATACTTTATATTGGTCAGGAAATTGCAATGTGATATGTTATAATGGTTTATAGAAATTAAAATTTAATACAGTAATATGTAATTAAGGATGAGAAACATCATTAAATGAATAGTATATATCTGGTATATATGAGATTTATGCTACTGTTAATATAGGATGTGATCTTGGGATCATGATTAATGTGTAATAAGTATATTGTAATATGGAATGAAGGGTTCTATAAGTTATTGGTACCTTTATGGTTACCCATACCCTAGGACCGTCATACTTCCGAAAGTGGGGTGTGACAAAGTTGGTATCAGAGAAAAAACATAAGTCTAGTATAGACTAATAGATGTTACAGAGTCATAGTATATGAGTTAAACCATGGAGCATAGGATTCATAATTGTCCATTACAGTCCATCATTAAGATAGTTCTGCGTTATCCATATATGATCAAATTTTTATCATTCGGTATGATATATATATATATATATATATATGTGTGTGTGTGTGTGTGTGTGTGTGTGTGTGTGTGTGTGTGTGTGTGTGTGTGTATGCTATGAATAATGAACTAGTATGTGTAAACATACACTACTGTCATAATAATATAAATGAAATATTGAACATACTGAAATGGTACATTTGTAACAAAATGCAATATGAAAGTGAATTGACAAACGTGAAAAGGAGGTCGATCCCCTAGTGATCGCTCCTATCATAGAGAAGATGAGTGTGTATTGTCAAAAAGAAATTCCTTGAAATAATCATTTATTGAATATTGATAAAGATACCAGTCTATTTATTGTCTGTGAAAAGACTAATGTAATGTGAATAATGATAGTAATGTATAAACTATTTGTACATATGGAAATATGTGTGCTGCTTAGGATAAAGACATCCTAAAGAACACTACCTCATAATGATAAAAGTGTAGAAATCTAACGTTGATCTATAATTTGTGTTAATGTACGATCATTTGTTAAAGTCGCCTATGTTTAGGTGGCAAGCTAGAGAAGAAATGAAGGCAAGTGAAGAATGTAGAAGCAACGATACGAGAACAATATGAATCGCAGCAAAGTTCAACAAGTGAGAAGAGGAAGGCATTATATGCTAGCTACTATGTACTCCCCGACAATGACATCAGCAAGGAGGGAAGCAAAAATCTTCCTGATATTTATGTAGATATTGTATAAGAATTTAAATTAAGAATGTTGATTAGTAATTTCGAGGAAGAAAATGATAAATGACCAATGAATATCATATTGTTTCTAGAGAAACATGTGGAACTACTTATAATATGATAACGAAAATGGATAAAGGAAAACATGAGTAACTTTTGTTAGACTTAATTAAAGTCTTAGAAAAATGGGGAAAGTATAGAGAAATGGATGAATAAGATAAGTACGGTGTTAGACACAAAATTATAATAGAGACAGAAAAAGTTAGAATTATAAAGACATAAATGTAAAAGGAATATGTACAAGTTATGCTAATGGAGTCTTATTGATTAAAACACATATAGTTTAAGTAAAACGTCCCATGTTGGGGATGGACTAATGATGAGATGATAATTAATGGATAAAAGTAAATGTTATAGAAAACGATAAACAAAGAATGTGATCAAGAAAGGTAAATGAAGTATCACTACCGGAAATACCCTTATTATCGACGGAATTTTCCGTCGGTAATAAGGATTTTTTCATCGGTAAATATATTTACCGACAGATTACTGATTGAACTTCTTTGTCGTAAAAATTATGGTCGGTAATGTATTACCGACCGAAAATCCGCTCTGTCGCTAATATACTGACGAATATATTGTCAGTAATAATGTCGGTAAACTTTACCGAGGGAAAATCCCATCGGTAATTAATTAAAAAATAAATAAAATAAATAAATTTTGTCGAAAATCCATCGGAAATTAATTAATTTTCATCGGTAATACGTTGGAAGTTAATTGAAAATTAAATAAATAAAAAATTAATTCCGTCGGTAAAAATTGAATATGATTTTTTTTAATTTATAATTTAATTTTATTGCAATTATATTAAAATTCTCAAAGTCATAAATATAAAAATAAAAATGTTAATTTATATGAATGTAAATAACAAATATACAAAAAATAATAGTGAAAAATTTATATAAACATAACAAACTATAATATGCTAATATAAAATAAATAATAAAAAATCTACAAGTAATATTCTGTCGGTAAAAAAAAAAAAATCTAACTAAGATTTGTAGCATCTATAGTGTGATCATTGATGCCAGTCAGATCATCCAATAAATAATCATCATCGTCAACACCGTCTCCTAGAACAAGCGAACGAGAAGACTAGTGCTGATCTGAAGCATGTAGAGGAGCAGGCGGAACAACAGGCTGTGATACCAAATTAGGTGGTAAAGGTATCCCAGTGGCTGCTGATACATTCCGTAGTCACTCCTTCATAGGCTTCAACCTCTCACCTATTTGCCGGTCCACCTCCTGCTGTATGTCCTCGGATGGAGGGGGAAGTGGCGCAGAAATACTAGCACCGGGATGTCCATAAAAATACGGTGCCTAAGAAACAATGCCGTAAATCCTGCCCTTCATCTGTCCCCCAACAGCCTGAAGGAATAAGTCCCTCTCGTTCACCTGACGAGGCTCTGTTGATCCAGGAGCTGGCTGCGATAACTGCTCATGGAGGTTATTGATATTCTCCTGCATTTTATACAATATTAGTGATTATCACAATAGTATTACATTATAAAAAATTATTAAAATTTTTAATTTAATCATTTCATTACTTACATGAATCCTCTGTGATCTAGTATCAACAAACGTCTGCCCGTCATTCTTCTTCGTGTGTGTGCGCATAAAGACCTCATTGGGCAGAGGCTTGCGTCCCAATTCCTGAGCCTGTTAAGAATTGAAATATATTACCTAGTAAAATAAATAACTTTAAAAAAAATTGAAAAATGAATGAAAATAATTACCATCTGTCTGGCATGCTCCTCGTGGGGTATAGACTCTCTAGTGTGTAAAGACGAACCAGATCCTGGTTCGCCTTTCTCTGTCTTCCTGTTCTTGCTGGCCTGATGAGATAGCTTCTAGAACCCGGGACTAGCCCAATGCTGATGCCATCTCTCCCAGGCCTCATCTGGCATCCAGGTCTTCTTCTCCATATGCTTCTTATCTTGAAGCATATCCTTGTAATGCAATGCAGCCTTCTTAGAGAAGGCTGTCTGAACTAGGGCATCGATCACCTCATGCCACTGAAATTGTTTCTTTAACAATTTAAACAAAATTAAATTAGAAGTTAGATAACAATTAAATTATAATTAATTTACTACATATTTATATAGATTTTAAAATATTATATACCTTGAATTCAGTCCAATAGAATTCTTTAGTTTCTTTAGTGACCCTCTTCCAGGTGTATCCTTTTGGTTCAATTTTTTCCTTGAATATTTGTGTGCAGATGGATGCAAACTGAAAAAGAATTAAACGTTAGTTACAAATAAATTTGAAAAGTATTAAAATTACATACTATAATATAATAATAATTTTAATATACCTCGATCCCAGCACAGTGATAGTAGGTCTCAACTCATGAGGAGGAACATTATATGGCTCATCATCTATAAAAATTACACATTTATAAAAATTACATTCATATTACAAAAAATATCAAAAAAATATAACATTATACAAATATCAAAAAATCAACAAAATTAAAAACATCTAAACAAATTACAAAAAATTACAAAATAAAATTCATATTACAAAAAAATACATAAAATTAATAATAAACAAGTACAAAAATTAATTAAAAAACACAACAATAACAAATTCCAAAAAATCAACAAAAATAATACAAATTAACAAAAAAAATTCTCAAAAAAATTCAGATTAACAAAATTATATAAAATTTACAAAATACCAAAAAATATATATTGAACAAATTAACAAAATTTTACAAAATACCAAAAAAAATTAACCACATTACAAATAATTAACAAAAATACAAATACAAAATTGTAATTAAACTAATACAAATTAACAAAAATACAAATACAAATTAACACAAAATACAAAATTATAATTAAACTAAAAAAAATTTAAAACATAAATATAAAAAAATTAAAAATTAACCTGAGATATATAGCAGAAACAGAGAACAGAGAACCGGAGAACGACGGCGACGAACGGGCATCGACGAACAAGCGGTGACATACGGGCGGCGAGGATTAGCGGCTGCAAATGAAAATGGTGAGCAGAGAACCAGAGAGTCGGAGAAGTGGAGAGAGGAGAGAGCAGAGAAAAAGGAAACGGAAAGGGAATAGAACAGTTTATAATATCGATTTATCGACGGAATGCCACATGGCATTAGTAGTTCCGTCGGTATATTATTAAACTATCTAAATTCCCAGTTATTAATTTACCAATGGAACTACTAATGCCATGTGGTATTCTGTCGGTAATTCCATCGGTAACTAAATTAATGAGCACCAAATTTCCACGCCATTGTTTAGATATGCTTTCCGTCGAAAAATGGTCGCTACACTGTCGGTAAATACACGTGCCACTTCTTCCTGCCATATAACATCGATCGAAATTTTCTGTCGGTAAATATCGACAATAGTTCGTCAGTATTCCATCGAAAAATATCAATAAATATATTTTTGCATAGTTCTGTTAGCAATATGTCGGTAATTACCGACTATTTATATTCTATCGGTAATTACCGTCAGTAAATCCACATTTTCTTGTAGTGTATTGATTAGACGAAGTAGTAAATGCTAAAATGAAAAGTGTAAAAGATAGTAAAGTAAGGAGAATTGTAAGGACAATAAAATTATAGAGTAATGAAACTAGTATAGGTGAAAGATTTAATTGATAAAGATAAGACTGAAATGAGAATAAGTAAAAGAGAAGGTATGATAGCGAAACAAAGGGAATAAATGAGTTGGACTTGAGATAGCGAATATTTAGATTGTAAATAGTTAAAGAGATAAAGAAATTGAAGATAGTTAAAATAGATTCCTGATGTATAAGGATATAAAGAACTGATCAAGATAATGACTTATGACAAAAAAAATTAAGTAAGAATAAGAAATATGGACAGTTATGAACTTTGTAATGGTTAAAAGTAAACAATGAACTAAAGTAGTCTTCGAAAAGATGTGGAAGGCTGTATGAATAAGGAAGAAATTACGATGATTAAGAAAACTTGAATACATCCAAAAATTCACTTTGGAGGAGTTTAATGTGGAGATAGAAGGAAATGTAAAATAATTAAGATTGATATGAAATAAGTCAATTGAAAGATTAGTCAACTAACTATATGAACGTTTTAAGGGAACTGTGAATTGTAGAAAATATAAATACGGTATGAAATGGATGTATATTATGGATAGTGATAAAGTATATTAATTCTTATATATATTAACGATATAAATGTCGCCTCAGCAAAGAAAAAGATTAAAAGCTTATACATCTTACTATAATAGGAGCGTGGTATAGAAAATTGCGTTGAACACTATAACTACACATAATGATGTGTACGCATGCGTTATTTTAATTGAAACAACATACTCACAGTGAGAGAATGAATGAGATTCGTTAGATAAACGTGAAAATAATGAAAAACAAAAGATTCGCAAGCTAAAGAAAAAGTTGGATAAGATGCGACAATTGAGGAAATAGATATATCCTCCCTTATTATTGCGACAATTGAGGAATGAAGAATTCACCTACCCTTCCACTCATTAAGGTATTAGAACGAATTGAGGTAGATAATCTTATTAAATGAGAAAATTAATCTTCCTGACTTTCAATGAATTAGAAGTTCCAAAAGTCTCAAAAAAAAAAAATACTATAGAGAAGAATCTTAAGAACTTTAAAGAGAAACGAATACGCTTGAATAAAGATTACTTGGCATGAATGCCAAAGTGAACCAACCATTATAGCTATAACTAAAGAGAAAAAAAAAAGAGAAAGAAATTATTTTAAAGAAATATAAACAATAAATACCCTCTAATGTCAATGAGAAGGAGGTCAATTCTAGAGTAATCGCTCTTATTGTGAAGGAGGTTGGTCCCCTAGTGATCACACCTATCATAAAGATGGTCGGTTCCCTAGTGATTACTTTTGTGACATGATAGAAAAAAAAAATTAGAGATACTGATAAAGAACAAATGAAGAGAATAATTTGAATGTCTCCAATGTGAGTCAAAAAATTTCAATTTGATTGACTGAAGGGAATGTTGTAACAAGAGAAGTATTGACTTAAATGAATAATAAATGTATAAGAATAAAAAGGATAAATTAAATCTGATCATAAGAAGTATCACAACTATTCGAAGACTGTAAATGAAGAATAATGTAAGAAGTACAATATGGATGTTGACATTTTACAAATATGAATTAACATTATAATGTGAATGATAGAAGTATAGACAAGAGTACTGGCGTTTGGATATGTTTGAGGAAAGCATCAACTGAATAAAGTAGTAATTCCTTTGTTGTATTCGTTAAATACAAGTCATTATTATAAGAATTAAAAGGGAAAAGATTACTCTCTCCACAATGCTAATTTTGGATACCAGTGCCCAGCGCGGAGCCACTGGCTCCCCCGGTGAAGGCCACGGAACATGCAGGAGGATCCGCTAGATGGAGCCTCCATCCCTTTGCGCGGATCCTCCCTGTCGTGCCAGGCCTTCCAGCCAACAAATTTGCCAGCAGGTTCGATGGATCCACTAATAGTTTTGGCTGAGTCATCGGGCTTCCTGTCGGCAACCAATGGAAAGGCCGAGGCTCCGCGCAGACCTCTGGCAGAGCCTCCGACTGCATCTGTGACTAGTCCCCCTGTGCACTGAAATTTTATTTTTGCCCTTTTCAGCCTAATTTTTAATCCCCAAACAGCTATACCCTTCTAGTCTTTACACATTTTCTCTTCCTAAACTACTCCCACTTCACTTCACCTATAAATACCCCCTCATCCTCTTCATTTTTTTCTCACCCCTCAAGCTTGTGTTTGTCACGACCCGACTTTCAAGCCGCGACGGTCCTAGGGTATGGGTAGGCGTAAGGCTACCGAAAACTCATAGAACCCAATACTAATCTATAATATGCATATACGATTCCCAGATCAGAATCCCAACCACATTACTATAACAATCCACATCATCCATTCATCAAAGGAATTCCATTAATACAATAAAGTAATATGTCATATATTACAATCCCAAATGAATATTCAATTCTTAATCATTATATATATAATATCACAATGACCATAGAACTCTAGACTTGACTCTTGGAGATACATATTCATTATGATATAATCAAAATGACAAAACGAAATCATGGACAAAGTAACCCCCAAGCGAGAAGATGAAGCTTGAGTTTTACCTCGTCTCAACGTCTATAGCACCTGAAAAAAATAAACCACTATGGGGTGAGATATAAATCTCAGTGAATACATAATAAATCAATATGATATGCCAGCTAGATACAATAGAGGATATACAATTAGAATAGCTTCAAAACTTTTAGGCAATATAATCAATTAGATATCGAAGTTATCATAATGGGATTCATTCAAGGAA
>CATKHJ010593250.1:0-15154 GCA_949750685.1 Vernicia montana | reverse complement strand
ATTTAATTTAATTTAATTTTTTAAATAATTAATAATCAATAATTTGTTTAATAATGTGTTAAATAATATATATTTAAAAAAAATTATATATCACATAGTAAAGTAATAATTTATATTATTCTAAAATATATTAATTTTTTTTTAAAATTATATGTTATTATTAATTTATTATTCAATATTATTAACGTTGAAATAAATTTTGATAATGTTGAATTCAACCATAATATACCATAATAAGATTCATATTAAGATTGAATTTAACCTTAATAAGATTGATATTAAGGTTGAACTCAACTATCTCACCTATTTCTCTATTTTTTTTTTTCAATCATTGTTATTTATCATTTTTAATGACTAATATATTTTAGTAAAGAAGTTCATTTTATACATATAACCTATCATTATAAAGCTCTCATAACATACTATAAGTTAAACTTACAATTTCATAATAATTATTATAATAATTATTAATTTAAAGTATTTAAAGTTGATTGCTAACCAATTATTAAGGTTGAATTCAACCTTAATAAGGTTGATTTTTTATTTTTAAATAATTAAAATTAAAATTTTACTTATACATTATTCAATTTATTAAATGTGTTATTAATTCAATATCAAAGTGTGTATGTGTGTGTGTATATATATATATATATTTTGCAACTACTAATTTGAAAATGAAATTTTATAATTAATAAAAATTAAATTTTACTTATATATTATTAAATTTCTTTATATATATATATATATATATATATATATATATATATATAAACACACATTTTGATATTGAATTAACAACACATTTAAGAAAATTTAATGTGTGTATATATATATATATAAATCCTTTAAATCGGTTCTAGTTTCGGTTGGGGATGGTTCGGTACGGTTCTCGGTATGGATAACTACTAATCTCCAGAACCGTACAAAAAAAAAAACGAGACGGTTCGGTTCGGAAAAAGTCAAATGGTCAACGAATATTTTTCGATTCTGGATATTATCAGTTCGAATTTTCGGTACGATTCGATATCTCCGAGTCCCGTACTCAACCCTAACTCCAACCTATCTTTTTAACTTAATGATTACTAGACAAAGTACCTGCACATTGCTGCTGGCGAAGTTTTAACATTATAATATAAAATTCAATTAAAATATTATACTAATCAAGTATTTTAAACATATTATATTAATATTGTACTAATTAATTAAGCATTCAAATGAAAATTATATTGTTTGTAAGGGACAATAGTGAGAAAATATTCTTCATGAAATGCAATGCAGTATATTCCTCAGGTACATCAAGAAGCCTACAGTATTAATGATGGGCAGTTAGATTCTTATTCGTTAAAGTTACAAAGAATAACCAATCAATTATACACGTAACAAAATAAGTTAGGTTTTTTTTTTTTTAACCTTTGTTGCAAGTTATGAGCTTTTTTTCCTGCAATAAAAATGATAAATAAATATATAATTAGAAAATTTCATATACTCAATAACAAATGAATAACCATTAAAAATATAATTTATAACTTGCCGCAACTTTTTTTCATTTTCAGGCGACACTAAAAAATAGTAACATTCCTGAACAATTTCTTCACATTTGTTAGTGACAAATGAAGTCTAGGAATTTGAATTGAGAAACAAAATTTGTTTAACAAATTAATAGCTAAGCGAATTATTATATTTATTTTATTATATAGTATATTGATTGGGGAATATAAAATCCAATTGATTTTTCTTATTTACTATGCAAAATCATGCTGCAAATCTATGATTTGGATTCACAAAAACAGTAGAGCCATTAATAAAGCAAATCCCTACAGTAATATTAATCCCATATATAAACTCAGAAGCAGAAATCATGAAAATTATTAAGAAGTATGAACATCGAATCAACTATTGACCCCAAATTGAAAATTTTTTAATTTGACATTAACAAATGAATATGGAGGTAAAAATTACAAACCCATTTATCAAATCAATGTACAAACACTAACCCTAAACTCCACAGATTTTTTAAACTGCCAAATAAACCTATTCTTTTTTGACTCTGCAAAGGCTACACCGATAATGGAAAGTGGATAAATTGTTTGAATTTTTATAAAAAAATAAAAAAATCTTTTGTTTAGTAAATGAAGATTATTGAATTAAAAAAAATAGTTTAATATAATTAAAGTTAAAATTAATAGAATCTACATACACATATAAAGACCAAAATTCAAGATACATAACATAAATTAATATATAATCAAACTTTGAAGTTAATTATCTATTTGCTGTAACGATATTAGAATTTAAATAATTTCATTCTCTTTTTCTTGAAAAAAAAATGATTAGCCTAGTACTTGATGAAAGGCAATGAAATTAAAACCACGGTCACCACCATGTGAAAGTTGCATCTTTGCATCAAACTTGAGAAGACAAGCAGATCTAAATGGGTGATTATCGATGAACATGTTTTAGCAATATAACTAAAATTTTAATCTTTGTTTCTCTTTATTATACGTATAATGTATAGTAAGTGTAAAATTGTTTAACCAACTTATAATTTGCATGGATAAATCAACTCAGGTGAATATTATATGGAACTTATAGATGCATTTTCTATTTTCAGCCATTTAAAGCAAATCCTACTTAATTTGCTCTACTAAATTGTTTTTTTGGATAATGTGTTGCTTGTTGTCCACATATAAGGATTTAAGCTATGACAAATTTGCATTCGACGCTAATAGTCTGCAAAAGTACACAGGTATTGATACCTTTTTGTGAATTTTGTATACTTATACATCCTAACAGGTGGGCATGATCACATTCACAATGAGTTCTTTTTGGGATTAGAAAGCATTTTAGATTAAAGCATATAAGCAGAGTTTAAGATGCCAAAATTTATGCCAATCAAGCGAGCTTACTTTGGTTAGTTTTCTTTACAACCTCTGATAACAGGGAAGTCCCAAGGCAGTTGTAGCTTATCAATTATCTACCTCCCTAGAACAATCTAGATCAGCATAAGTGATTGGTATAACTCCTGCCAGGCACCAGAGGACATCAATTTTATAAGAAAAAATTCTCACAAATAACACAATGGAGGAGAAAGTAAATAAAAGAAAAGAAAATATCACAATCCTATGATAAACCTAGATTCAATATCAAACAAATAGCAGTATCCTCAAAATTCATTATTAGTAAATAGAATTAAGAATCAAAGCAGTACATTGCTTATTAAGAACAGTACCCCAAATAGTTCTTAAAATAGAATTAAGAATCAAAGCAGTACATAACCCAAGAAAGACCTTCCTTAATCCATAGTATTGAAATTAAAAATTAAAATCAAATTCATCACCAACAAATCCAAATCCAAACAGTAACATTTGAAGATTTAAAAACACTAAATCCAAATTCATCACCAACAAATAATCACAAAGCATGCACATCCTACCTCCACAGGAGGTCTTAGAACCAGAAATGAAAAGAGAAGAAATTAACCTCAACCGATCGAAACTTAGGGCCTAGAGTTCCCACGATCTTCATCATCGCTGGAAATTCTGCAAAATTAACCAAAATCAAAACTGAAGGACCAACCAGAAGAAAGGAAACAACCCAACCCAAAGCTCATAGTATCAAATACCTTCAAAACTCATAGTTCCATTCCTATCAAAATCATACATCCTGAGAAAAGAAGAATCAAGGTTAAACAGAAAAAGACAGAGAGAGAAAAGTAAGAATTGAAGATATAAACAAATACCTGATCATTTGTCGCACGATAAAGAGAGGGAATTCAAGGTCACCAATGGCAAATGCACTTTGATCAAGAAGAACAAAATTCAGTTGAGCTTTAGAAAGCAAACATTGTCGAAGAAGAGTTAAAAGAGAGAGAAGACCTTGAGCTGAGTTAAAAAAAAATCAGAAGAAAAAAAGAAGCAGCAAAAACAAATAGAGAATCAGTCAGCTATAAATAAGGATGATAAAAATAAAATACAAAGAAATTAAAAAACAAAACAAAGCCTCACCCATAAATCTCGATCTGAAGCACTGTGAGGCAAGGACCTCCAAAGAAACTCCAAACCACAACCCATAAATGAAAATTCATCCTTCCAAACACACAAATAGACCCGATAAAAGAACGGATCTAAGAAAAGCCAAACAACCGACGGCCAAAAGAACCAAACAGAAATATCGAAAAAACCCATAACAAACCCACTATCCTACAAACAGAAAAGGGAAATCCCATCAGAAAAGGGAACATGCAAGCCAAAAGAAAGAAAACGATGGTGAGATCTAAACCGCCAGAAGCGAGAGAGAAGAAGCAAGAGAGAAGGTGGCTGAAGAATAATGAAGGAACCTGAAAGAGAATCAGGGTCAGTAACAGGCAATCAGCGAGAAGACCGAACCACCCAAAGCAAACGACGGCGTTTTGGAGCAAGAAGAGAAAGACCATAGGGACAAAGTGGACATTGCGTCCACAGCGAAAAGACCACGCAGTTCCTGTCAAATGCGGAGCATCTAGTTAAACACGCCGTTTAACTTGAAACGAACGGGCGATCCAAATAAAACGGTATAGCCCAGCAGAAGGATGAAAAAGGGCCCCTAAAACGGTGTCGTCCCAAAGTCACAAATAGCCAAATGAGAGGGCAATCTAGACACTTCGCGCTAGCCAAATTGAAATCGAAATTGATACTGTTTATCTAGAGTGTCAGCCATTCTCCTTTAATGTATTAATTTAGATGTTACTCTTACATTACATCTAAAATTTTCATCTCACTTATATACTTTATTTTATAATAAATATTCAACAAATATTTTTTTATTTTTAACTTGATAGTGTTTTTTTAACATTTTAGTAGTTTATATATATATATATATATATATATATATATATATATATATATATATATATAGTGATTATAAAAAAAAATATTAATAGTGTGTTTATGAACTATAATTTTTAAAAAAATTTAGTTATATAATTTTCATATTCATTTAATAATTTTATAACTATTTAATAATATAGTCATTTAATAAGTGAAAAAGATAAGATAGAGTGTATGTAACCACTTCCTTACACATAATTAGTTGAATACATAAGGTGAAATATAAACTAAACGTTGCAAAGAATTTTCTACCCGTCACTAGTTGGATTTTGATGTACAAATCTTTAATGTGGCTGGATATTTTACTAATTTAAGTTACCATATCCCTAAAATTACTCAAAAATTCTCTCTTTTTTTTTTTTTTTTTTGTCTCTCTCATCATCTTCTACTTTTGAGTAAATAGCACTAAATATCATTAAATTTTAATTATTTTTTCAATGTAATCACAAAAGAAATTTTTTTTACTGAAAAGTACCTAAAGTTTTACCCTATATTTGGAATGAGGTAGAATAAGAGAGGAAAGAAAATAAAAGTGAAAAATAAAAGTTATTTTTCTTTTCCATTGTTTGGAAATGGAGGGAAAATAAAGAGAGGAAAGAAAATATATGTTATTTTCCTCTCTTTATTTTCTCTCCAATTTGGAGGGAAAATAAAAAAAGATGTTAGTGAGTGAAAAATAATTTTATTTTCCTTTCTATCCAAATAAGGGAGAAGAAAATAAAAAAAGGAAAATATAAGTTATTTTTCTTCTTTATTTTCTTTTCTCCCTAAAGAAAGTTTCCAAACACAATGTTAAAGTCACTTGCTAAAATTCAAGCATGAGATGCATGAATTCAAACATGAGATGTTGACGTGGCATGGTACATAAGCATTTCCAGCTGATTTAACACCTCAAAATAGCCCCACTTTAAAAAAAAAAAAAAAAAAAAGAATTTATTTTGTTAATACCCATATTATCCTCATCTCATTTTCAATCTCTTTCCCAAATTTCAAATTTAATTTTTCTTTCCTAAATCTAAATTTTGCAAGAAAAACTCACCTGCAATAAATTCATCTCACATCCAAAGACCCAATATTCATCTCTCAAATCCCTTGAAAACACTCAAGTTCCAAACCCTAACTCAAAAAATATTGAAAAATTAAAACCCAACTCACTTGCCTTACCTACTGTCAGTCAAAGCCACTGCCACTGCAACAATAATGGTAACAACGAAGGCCACGTCTCAATGATTCGTGACTATAGGCCAAGATCAAGTTTGAGCTTTTCTTGTTTGTTGAAGAACAAGCAAGGTTCTTTTGTCCTTCTTAATAAGATTTTGGTTAAATTATAACACCGATTATTCTTCTTCTTCTTTAAGGAACGATTCATCATTGAAAAAAAAAATCACTCAATTCTCAATCCTTCACCGATCCATCACTACCACCCAAAACAAGCCCAGTTCTCTTATCCCTCTCCCTCTCTCATACAGTCACCCATCTCTATCCCTCAATTACCGATTCTCTCAGATAGACTCAGTTCTCCCACACTTTCACCATCATTGGACCCCTTTTCTTTTGTGACAACATTGAAAAAATACTAAAGTTTAGTGATTTTTGGTGCTATTTACCCTTCACTTTCTCCTCTCTTTTACAACATTGGGTGATAGAATGGAAATTTTTTTTTTCCACGTCTATTTTGTAAGATAAAATATTTCTTTTAGAACATACTTTTTGCTATCCTCCATTAGAAATTTTGATATTCAAATACGTTTGGTGACTAGATTTGATTGTGAATCGGACTGCAAATTACAATCAAACTTATATTTGACTCATCAACAGATCTATTAGATGACCTTTTTATTTTATTTTATTTTTTTTGTGATTAAATATGACAACGCCTCCGTGTATGGATAAAATATAAAAAATTATTTTGAGATTTGGCATTTTAAATTTTTTTTTTTAACATTGAGAAAAGGGAGTTTCGATAACAAAATTGAGTATATTATCTATGTCGTCGCAGACATTCGTTATTAAGTTATGTCTAAGTGTGCTAGTTAACACTTCTGATTATTATTATTATTATGAAGGTAATTATTATTATTATTATTAAAAAAGAAGCATGTGATTTACATTGTTAACACTTTAAATTCACATCACTTAATAATAAGTCAATATCTATAAATTTTATTTTATTTTTTATTTTTATAAAAGGCAGGGCAAAATAATATATTTTAACATATTCAAAAAATAATATATTTTTCATTTGTTTAAATACTAAAGTATTAAATTATGAATGATTGAATACATAATTAATTAAATGAGATTTTCAAATTAATTAAATTAAAATTACATTAAATTAAATGACATAAAATCAAACCATTTTTTTAAAAAAAATTAAAATATTTTGGACCCCATAAATAAGACACGTGTTGCGATCAGACACTGTCTCATGTACCTAGTAACACGTGCCATCATGAACTTATGTGCAGTTCACATCTTAATTTTACATTTAGTTTTTTTTTTAAAAAGTCATCAATCGATTGATATATATTAACCGGTTAATAACTACCAACTCTTTACAGTGATGAGTTTAATAGTCAAAATTTCAATAAACTTGCACCAACCCCATTAAAAATGCCTTAGAACAAGAAATAGATTATTAGACTATAAATGTCATGTTAAAAAAGACTATAAATCTCTTGAGTAGACTCCAATAAAACTTGCGTCTTTACTATTAAAGAACTAACATAATGATTAATGAGTTAGTCAATTCACACATTAATTTACTTCTAGATATAAACCATAAATTGTAGGACAAACAGAACTACTATTCTCTGAATTAAAGGCTAAAAGTAAGAAAAATCAAGAAAGATATAGAAACTGCAATTGAATGGTGGATTTGTAGGTGTCAGGCTTAAATGTGCATTAAACTAAAACATTCAATATCTTCACAACTAGGTGATCCATGGACCATTCATTAAATGGTCCATAATTAGACCTGTTTAAATAGCGGGTTGGGTTTCGGCAAAAAATAAATAAATAAATAAAATAAAAAATAAATAGCGGGTTGGGCTTAGTCGGACTTAACTTTTCAAACTTAAATCTAAATTTGATTCGGTCCGATCATATAGACTTATTATTTTGATTAAATTCGATCGACATGTAAAAAATATACTTTTTTACATGTAAATTTTTGATCGGCCGAGCTTGTCGAGTAGGCCTTAAAAAAATAATATTCCCAAATTTTTTCAAAAAATAGTCGGACTTTTTCAAATTTAAACTTTAACGAATTTAAGAAAAAAATGTGTCTAAATTTCGGGCGGACTTGAGCGAGCAAGGCGGGTATCCAAGCCCATAAACGTGTTTATCCATAATGGTGGATTATGGACCATTCAACTATAGCAAGTTACGAAACACTCTACCTACCAATTCATCAATTTTATTAAGAGTAAATTACACCAAATATAATTTTTTTATTTTTATTTTTTCAAAAATACCTTTTTGTCTTTTTAAGTTTTAAAAAATGTCTTTTTTTTTTTTTTTTTGTATACTTATGATAGACTTTTGATATACATTTAATATATTTCTGATATACCTTTGAAAATAGAGCATTTTCAAAATAGAAAATTTAATAAGTTATATTTAAAAAATATATATATATGAGAATATTTTATATTTTTTGGATATTTGTATAAAAACCCTTTTTATTAATAATTACACATTTTCTTCTAACAATAATTAGATTCTCTAATTAAGATTAAGGATACTGATAACAAGCTACAAAACACTCTACCTACTAATAATCCATCCATTTTACTAATAATTACATATTTTCTTTTAATAATAAGATACTCTAATTAAGTTTAAGATACATATTAAGAAGTTTCGGATTTTGTTACTATTAATATTAGACACATATCACGCTTATTCAATGTTTAAGTTTCAGATTCACTTATTTTGTGTCTTCTTGTGAGTCTTGTGACAGAAAGAGACCCATTTTTTATTATTTGCAAGAGAGACAAATGTTAGAAGATGACAATCCATGCATGAAATAAGTCTTATCTCATCTTGATCTTTAATGTGTTTTCTTGTAATGGGTCCCTCGCAGGAAAAAATTTTAGATGAATCTAGTTTACCACGTCATATTACGAACTATCCAATAATGATTTTTCATGTTAAATAGTAACTATCCCATAAGGTGAATATGGAAATTAACTACCTGAATTATGGGGTGTGTATTATAATTAACACGTCTACGTGTTAGATCATCATTGATAGTTTATAATCTGATGTGGTGAATCTAGTTCACCTAAGAATTTCTCCCCTCGCAGTTGCCGCACTTGTAGAAACTTTATTGCTAAAAAATGGGGAAACTAATATAAAAATCACTAAATTTATTACCATATTCTAATATAGTCACCAAACTTTAATTTGTTTCAATAAGATCACTAAATTTTAATTTTAATTATATTAAAGTGTTTTTATTTAAAATTCCTCCTCAAAACTTTTAGTAATTTCAATTTTCTCCCCAAAATTTTTAAAAGATTGATATTACGATTTATATTCCCCTAAAGATGGTATGGATGAATTATTTTTGAGGGAATTCATTATTCTCTGAAAAGAGTGTATAATAGAACAAAACACTTTTTGATTAGAAAAAGATGAGACCACCCTAAGATATATTGTGAATATACTTGGACTTGTGGCAAAATCAGAAATAGAGATGAAAAACTCAGGATAGACTCTATGTTTAGAAGGCATCCTAACGACCCTATATAATTAATGAGTATATTGTAGTATTTGAAGTAATAGACTTTTTAGATGGACAATATCTTATATTTACAGAACAACCAATTCTAGGACAGGATATTCTCTTGGTAGACTCTAGCTGGAGTGATGATCTTGCAAAAGACTATTTAATTTGAAAAAGATTGCATTTCAGGATAATCGACTTTTTTCTAGTTTATTGGACAGGATTTCCAAAAGGAAGAGATTATTAGTGGACTAGCATAGCTAGTATAACCAATAGAACCAGAAATAGAAACTCCGATTAATTTTTGAAAACAATTCTAAAATTCTAGGAGTCATAAACATAATAAATTGTTTTGAAAAATGAGAGGACCCAATGGTAAGGATGAAAGTGTCGATTCAACTCCAATGGGATTGACTTTCATTAGCAAATCTGCATAATGAAGTGAGCCTTATCCTTGAGCAACTTTATACTTAAAGGAACATTTGGCGATTCACCAGAACAAAGAAATGCCCTGGCAAGTGAAGTAGGGAAATTGGTGAATGAAAGGCTTGACACAGTCGAACGAGAAAAGGTCTTAAAGAAGCCAATAGGTTCTTCTAAGCCCATTTCTGAAAAAGAGGTCATAAAATTAAGGAAAGAAAAAAATGGTCCCTTATATTTTAGACCCTGAAAAGAGAGCGGCAAATCAAAGCAACATCAATTTAGCCCATGACCTTAGAAAGTCATTAGGGTTGGTAGAAGAAGCTCCTCTTCATATAGATGATAGAACATTAAATGAGTTTCTTTCCACGCAAAGGACAATATAAAAGCCTAACTATCCCCATAAAAAAAAAAAAAAATCAGAATTTATACCTAGGGATAATCAAGGCCTGTAGTAAGTCCTGCAACTTTTCTTAATTAAGATTGTGAAAAACATAAGTCCGAAAGGATAGATGAGTGGATTACCATGATTAGTTTACAACTAAATCAGGTAGTTACTCAACTGAGGCCACTTACGAGTTATGCAGAGCCACCATGGTTGGCAATGCTAAAAAATTTTGGGATCAACTAGTTGTACAAACCTCCATTAGAGATGAAATTAGAAAAGCACTTTTAAGGGATAAGGTACTAGCTATTATCGTAGACACTCTGAAAAGAGAATTTTGTGGTTTCTCAATATCAACAAAATCTTTACAAATAGAACAATCCTTAATGGCATTAATGAAACTACAAATCTGTGACATGTGTTATTTTGATAATTATGCATGTGAGTTTCAAAAATATTATTACAATTTGGACCTAAATGTTCAAAATTACATGTCAACCATATTCTTTGCCAAACTGCCAGAACCTTGGCCAAAAGTAGCAAAGATGGCCTATCAACTCCTTCTAAATGAAGACAAAGTTGTCAATGGTTTAGGAGGAAAGATACAAACGGTTAGGTATGCCATGAGAAAGGCATGTACTGAACTCAAAGTAAGGAAAGATGCCAAATGTCTTCCTAGGTAAGATGCCAAATGTCTTTCTTATATGAATCAGAGTTGTTGTTTTTATATCAAATATGTTTCTGGTAGATATGGATGTTCTACAGGAAGTGAACAAAGATCTGAAACAGGGTTTCCTTCAAAAAAGAAAAGATTTAAGGGATATAGAAAAAGAAGGATCTCGAGGAATGATAGAAATAATAAAAAGAGGTCTAATAACCCACTAGATTTATTATGAGAAGAACAAATCTTAGGGACAAGGAAATGATATAATCCTTTATGAAAAATATGGTAGAGCCCCTAAGTGTCATCAAGAAAAACCTCTTAGCAGCTACTTTTGCTGCTGGATTTGTGGTTCAAAAGACCATAGAGCAAATGCTTACCCACATAAAAGTAAAGCGAAAAGAAAATCTTCGAAGAATTTTCTTTGAAGATGAGAGTCTAGTATATGAGCCCACAAAAGAAAATGAATATTCAAATATAGACTATGAAATAGATTCAATTTATGAAATAGTTTCTGAATATGAGACTGATATAGATGAAATTGATTTATGGACAACCCAATTATTCATGATAAATACAATAGAAGGTGCCATAGATGAAGAGTTAATCCCATTAGATACATTTATGGTACATGCATAATCTTTCTAGTACAATGACCCATCAAGGAGTTACCTAGAATGGAAACTCCCAATGGTATACATCAATGCTATTTATAGTAAATCAAAATTTAATTTTAAATCAATAGTAGATGTCTCCCAATATGAGTTTACAACTCAGGTTTCTAGTACAAAAGTAGAAACGTTGGATGTACCCTTCATTAATTTATCAAAAAAATATAGAAATGGTAAATAAGTCTAAGGAAACATACCAATACATTCATATCAGTCTAGTCCAAGTAGGACTTATTCCGCTGATCAATTTACTAGCAGATAGTCATGTGATAGTAGTTGTATTGGACAAAATATGGAATTTGTTCCAAGATCAGTTGATATCAGGGGTACATACTAACCTAGCTTATGGTCCAGTTTGATTTCAGTCATATCCCAATTACATGATGTCTTTGAGTGATAGGTATTTGGGCAATTCATTAGCATTACATATTAAATTAAACAACATGAATAGAATGAATACCCATGCTAAATATTTGGTGTATCACACCAGGATAATATTCAAATTAATAAACACTACCAATCTTGGAGTAAAAAACATCTCAAAGATAACTGAATTGTTAGATGAAGGTTCAGACAACTAGATAACTGAATTGTTAGATGAAGGTTCAAACAGCTATAGGAAATTTCATAGAAAAACAATTAATCCTCTAGAGTTAACTTGGCCTAGAAGATGGGTTCTTCAAGAACCAATAGATACCTCGTGATTGATAGGATCTTCTCAAATTACACATAGGGGTAGAAATATCACCTTACATTTAGAAGAGTGTATGAGAAATATTAGGATTTCTGATCCTCCTAGAAGATCTACTTTTGTGACACCTCGACAAAAATTACATAGAAGTTCTACTTCATCAGTAAATCAAAAAGAGGTTCCTAGGACATTAAACCAAGAGGACGATGCTTATTCATCTTTAGAAGGTAGAAAAATTGTAGGATATAAAACTTTCAGTTTACATGTCTATGAAGATGAAGAAGGTCAAGAAAGCATACATGTATTAAAATAGGTAACTCTTATTCCCGAGGTTGTAAGAGAAATTCAAAAAATTTCTTAACAACGTTCTATTCCTTTTAAAGAATTATGAGAAATAGTATGTCCAGAACCTATGGCATCATCAAAGATATTCAGTACTGAAAAATAAGGTTTGAGTACATATATTTCTTTAACATTTAAATTTTCTAGTTATTATGACTATTCCTTGGATGCGTTAGTTGACACAGGAGCAATGATCAGCAGTGTTAGACCTAATGCACTTCCTGATGAATGGTGGAAGCCATTGACCCAGCCAATGGTATTGCGAATGGCAGGTGGTGAGGTGAACTTAGTCACACATTCTGCACAACAAGTTCCTGTTATCATTGGTGGAGAAAAATTCACTGTTGATAAGGTCTTTGCCTTCCCTGACTTAGATGCATAAATCATCTTAGGTAACACATTCTTAAAAGGGCAAAAGGAAAATAGAACTTTTGTGCAAGATGATGATTACATTTGTTTGGGAGGTGTCCGAATTACATCTCTGAAATTTCCAAAACTCAAGTTAAAATTTGGATTTTATTTGGTTAAGGTTTTAGAGTTGTGTGGATATATTCCTTGTGAGCCAGCATTCAGAGTGTGAGCACAACGTGGTGGTACTTGGATAGATTGTTTATTTGGTCCTGATGCTGAGAAAGAATCAAATGGTATCTCATGGTATGAGGAATTGTGCTTTAAAGCACAAGGCGAAATAGAAAAACCTATTACAGAAAACTCCAAGATAAAAAGAACAAAGTGGGATAAGTTTCTTGTCAAGTTAGCTGATAACTTTAGTGATGATCCATTAAAGTTATGGATTCTAAATGGCATAACCGTTAAGTTAGAACTAAAAGATCCCAATACTATCATCTGGACTAGAAATATAACATATACAAATGAGATGATAGAAGAATTCGATAAACAAATTTCTAAATTGCTCGAAAAATGTTTGATTAAGGATAGTAACATTCCACATTCTAGTCCAACCTTTATGGTATTTAACCATGCATATCATGTGTGAGAAAAATATAATATCCCGAACATACATGTAATGATTCTAATTGATGGTATGAATGATTTACAAGTGTTATTACATGTGTATTGATGTATTAGACTGATAAGAATAGAGATTTTGACTTAAAGGGTTAAGTTTCAAAGTGGTGTTGCAGAGCCAAATTCGTGACCGCAATGTTGAAATTGCGACCGCTATATGAGTCGCGACCGCGACAGTGGGCGCGACTCAGGCCGCGAACTCTTTTGCCTGATTTTGAAAGAAGTATGAACAGTTATATGAGCAGTAGTAAGTAGCGACCACGATAGACATATTACGACAGCAATATGGGAATAGCGACCGCTGCTTGCATGTAGCGACCGCGACTCACGTCGGGGTCAGAATCGGGAATCAGTCCTATAAAAGGAATTAAAAGCTCTTAAATTCATTTCACCCGATTTTTCTGAGTTCTCAAACTCATTTACTCTCAAAATTCATTAAATATACTCATTCTAACTTCAAGGAAGATCATTTATTGCATGATTAAGAGGATCTTGGGTTGTTGGATCTACTTCCTCTTCCTATTATTTAAGCATTTGATTGAAGGTAAGTTAGGGTTTGTTCAATATCCTTCATTTCCTTTCAATTCCTTTCCATGGGGCTTAAGGTTAGGATGAGATTAAGAAAATCTAATATCATTAGCATTGTTACATGATTTAAGTTGATAGATTAATGAATTGTTATTATTTTCTATTTGGGTTTCTATAGATTCTCATAGAGATTCAAGAAGAGATGATGATGGAAGATGTGATCATCACATTTGTTTGCTCTAGGAATTGATATCAATATTATTTTGGAGCTAAGGAATTAAAGTGAGTGATACTTATATTATTATGATTGTGTTTTGAATCATGAGGCATAATTGCCAATTTCCTTCATGAACTACCAAATGTTTATTGACTATTGATTGAATATCCTTTTGTGATATTGACTACATCGTATTCATGAACCATGATTGAACTAAGACCATGCTTATTGTATGACATGATATGAATCTTTCAAGAACTCATGCATGATTATAATCTATAATCTATAATATCTTATTGTATAAATTTCATGACCATGAAACCAAGCAGAAAACCTCAACTTTGATGTGGGGCAAGACATCAGGCATTGTGCACAATGTACTCCGATGGATAAAGTAAAGTATCCATGCCTTTGCTAGGAAGGGCTATGGTGTCCTAGCCGTGAGATCTGATCAATCTTGTGCAGAGATGAGGGTATGTTCCGTTAAGAAGAGCCTCTACCTCTCATGTTCATGATTGAATATGTTCTATGTCTCAGTTCTAGATAATGCCTTTGAGCATAATGCCATTTATCATGGGGAACGTTAAGACTTATGAACCTCTATTCAAGTTAT